>MQTX01000285.1:140977-242022 GCA_009735665.1 Angiostrongylus cantonensis | reverse complement strand
TGTATGCGAGGTGGCTAGGAGACGCCTCCAACAAATAAGCTTCATGTCTACTTTGGCAGAGACTAGAAAGCTACCCGTGAGTATACCCAGCTCCCATGTTCACAGCTCAAAAAGCTATACGTGAGTATCAAAGAGCTAAACACAGTGAAATAAATTCTAGCTCTTCGATCGATACGTTCTCCTGCCTTCATATGAAATAAAGTAGGATGAACATGTTGTCCTACCGGTTTTGCCTCCCGAAATCCAGGATATTATTTCACTGTTATAGAATCTAACAACGCTTGGTCTGGATAGGATAAGATCTAAATATCTGAATAACATTCCGCCAGACATCATCAACTACCACTACCTGGGATCCTCCCTCGCACTTCACCTTTTAGAATGCAAGGTTCTTAATCATTGGAACATCAGCAAGTTATTGTTCAAGAAGAATGACCTCCACGGTATCGGAAACTACCGCTCAATCTGCTTCCTACCTGTCAACTATGAGGTTATTATTGCGGCTTATTCACTCGAGTTATTGTGAGCAGGATTGACAGCACAGCCGTTTCGGAAAGTCGGGCTTCACAATGTATTCAGTACTACGGACCACATCCACACGGTAACAAGACACATTGAAGTATCGCGAGAGTAAAAAAGACCGCTTTATCTCACTTTCACCGATTTCAGGAAACCCTTTGACTCAGTTTAGACAGAAGTAGTCATGGAAGCTCTGGACAGCCAGGGCGTTGGAATAAGACAAAATGAAGTACTCGGGCTATGTACAACGTCGCTGAAAAAGCACACAAAGAGGTTGAGAGAAAGATGTTTCAGCAAACAGGGAGAGAGAGAAGGTGAGTGAAAGAGAAAGGGAGAGGAAGACAGAGAGAAAGAGAGTGAGAGTGAGAGAGAGAGAGAGAGAGAGAGAGAGAGAGAGTGATTGTGAATAATTCCTGGTAATTGGAAATAAACGAGGCAAACGGAGTGGAAAACAGGATGGAAGTTGAACACGTGCCTCTTTGCCTCTCAAATGGTTTCCTAGCTACGAAATGTTGAAAGCAACGAACGAATATAAATGACAAAGAATTGGAGCCGCCTATTGGTTGGCAATCATTTTGCGCAGTCCCGACTCGGTTGAAAAGGTGGGCTACCCAGAAAACATAAAACCCCTTCTCGGAAAACGCTTGATGTTACACTGATGTTCGATGTAGCCGTCGTTCAGTGATGATTAGAAAATCCATAACCTTATTCACCGTTGCCAACCATAAGGCAAGAAGCACTCAGCGTAGATTTTCTTGAGCAGGCAACTTCCAAAGAAGGCTGTCAGATAATCAAAAGGGCCAGAGAAATAGAGCGGTTAGACAGTGAAAAGACAGTTAGAAAACACGACTTGAATTCAAGCTCACTTCCACATCATTGGAATTGCATCGGCGAAACGGCTACATTGCACTGCAAACCCGATTAGGTGCGTAAACTTTCTTATAAAACGTGGATTTCTATACGCTTATTGTGGATTGGAATCGAAGGACTAAGCTATTGGTTTTTTTTTTTGACTACTCGACTGGTTCCAGTAGGCTTCACTACAAACATTTTTGGTTTGGATTTGATACATCGAAGGCTGAAAACATGAGCAGCAACCACAAGGATGGCAAGATAGGGCAAAACTCGGGACCCCAGATGAGCTTCGAAGCCGCGACTACCCATTCCAGGACTCACGTGCTATCCACCACATTAACGGTGACCCTTCGTTTGCCTTTCTGTCAGCCATGTTTTTTTCTATAGGTTCTATCAGCGAGAAAAGTCTAGGCAAAAAGTTGAAGCACTGTGTTTTCGATTGCAGCTTCAGCTTAACTGTATTCAATGTCGATTTGCTTTTGCCGGATCATTGCCGTTGATCACTGAATAACACCGACAGAGTAAAACCACGGCTGAGAGAAAGGAAGGCAAAGATCGCTACTGGTGTGAACGTTTAGATGGATTAAGTGCACATTTGGCTTACGCGATAAGATAGAAGGGACCTATTGCCGTATCAAATCATGCGCGTTCATGAGCAGAGGCTAATCTATTAACTATTTTTTGACCGAGGAACAATAGACGATTTAGTTGGCCGGGGCGCGAGATTAAACTGAGAACCACGCGTTTCCAATGACCTCTTTAATCTTTGCTCTGTACGAAGCATTCTGCAAATAGTAGTGCTTACGAAATACCACAATTATTGCTTTTTTCAACATATGCAAAGGATTCAGTCAATTTCTGTTTTTTTTTTCATTAATATTGGATATGAAACGAGTTGAACATTTAATGTACATCATTTCGACATTTTTATATAGTTTTCTAAGGCGATTCCAGTGTGAGATTTCCAGATCAGTAAGGTCGCACCTAGAGTGTTCATTTTTGTATCTCATCAGGAACGGAATTTTGTAACGAAAGGACGTTTCCAGAATTAGTTCTTAATTTTGCTTACATATGAAATGACTATTTCTGCTCTAGCCGACTCAATATCGAGTATTACGCGGATTCCAATAATTCTTCCATTCGATTCCTGTCCTCATATCCCTCATCAACAAAGTTCTTCAATTTTGCTTGTGCGTTCGTTTCGATTTTTTGGCCTATTTAGTGGATGTCGCTTAATGGTGGCCGAGTTCATTCTGTCTCGAATCCAGGAATAGGCACCATGCTTAGCTCCTACGGATCTATTGGACTTTCCAGACAAGTATGCTGCTCATTTACTGGCAGGTCAGAGGGAGGAGGGCTTAGTTGTCCTGGGTCGGCATGAAGCTTTGCTCTGGTCCGTATCAAAGCGTATCACTACTGCAGGGCTACCTGAACCCAGGGGACATCGATGGTTCACTACTTCGGTAATTTACTTTGTCTCTTTTCTAGTTCATTTGTGAACTGGGCTACAAGCCCCGCACTTGGAAAAAAGATTACAGTAGATGTGCTTCAGCTCATTTCAGAAAGATGAAATCTAGCAGTAAGCGTGATGTTGGTTTGCAGGAAAACCATGAAAAATCTTAAGCAAGAATAAGCGGTGAGTTCTCCAGGCGGTGAAGGGCACCAAGCCTTTATCACCACTATCCTCCCTTGCCTGTCGAACTTAATGAAATTCATCGGCTCATTGGAAATATTAGAACGTCAGAGAAAAGGTGGTCTGGCCAAAATATTGTCTGCTTATATTCCGATTTTTTCAGTCTTCTTAGTAACAAGTGGCAATCATGGCTAAGACACAAAGCATTGCACCAACCATTTTAGAAGATCACCAGAAGACTTAAGGAAGGCATTGGAAATGTTAAGTTTTTCGTGAAAGTGCCTTTCAAATCAGCGTTTTACTTGTCGTCGTTTGTGTCACTTTATGCTATTGTAAGGTGAGACGATATGAGCTCCACAAAAAAACTCTTCCATGTACAAATTTGTTTATTTTGGCCATAAGAACATCAACGTACCGAGTACAGAGTTCTTCAGATCCACACTCCTTGCTGAGCTCGTCACTGCCACACCACAGCGAGGGTGGGACAGAAGCGCAGCGGTCAGCAGAAGAAGGACTGAGGCCAAGCAGCAGAAGAGTGAGCAGCATATTGATTCGAATCTGAATTGAGAGAAATCAAGCGAAAAGAAGGGAAAGATTGGAAGCGCAACACGCCTGGTGCGCTGGAAAAGCAAAATGCCTTGTGGAGAAATCAGCAACAAGATAAGAAAGGCTGATAACCACCGAAAATATGCTAACGCTAGGTGATCATGGCACAATGGTAACTAGAAATTGATCGACCAAAAAAGAGTGTTTGGATGCATAAGTATTCATAGAAGATTAGGGCAGTTTACTTTAAAAACCTTGAAATGCTGTAGAGTGGACATTCAAAGGCTGAGCGACGGAGTCTGCTGTAGTAAAATTTTGCGTACATCAATAAGAGGTCCCAAGGAGTTCCATTGAAAGCCTTTCAATCCAACAGCGTCCGCTGTGAAGAATTCCGTTGAGCACTTCCTGCGCTTCAGTGTGATAACGAAAGCTCGAAAGGTGGCATTCCAAGAGAACTGGTAAAAACGAATCATCTCTATGTTTTTAACAACAAAGATTCGAGTAATGGACAAAATTTGCTTCTGCTCCAAATGAACACAGCGGCAACCATCACTTCGAAATAAGTGGAAATGGCGTCCTTTTTACGCAATCCCTCATTATGCAGCATTTTTGTTGAGGTTTCAAGGTATAACTTACTTCCTTTTCTCCTTGATGAGCAAGCACGCTTTGTTGTAATACACTATTTATTCAGCTAGCGTTTTAGCGTATTTCGCCTTTTTGAGAACCGGAGAAGGTGAAGTTGACTGCAATCTAGCCCGTCAAACACCTCCATAACCAAGCACAAAAAATACTAAACGAAGACTTCTACTGAGTATTTCACATAGATACCAACCGCGCACAGCACACATGGGAGTGTACTGCGCCTTTCTCACATTGAAATATTGTTCTTAAGTAAAGGAAACCAGTCTCACAGAGCCGCAAAGATGTGCTGTGCGACAGGTTCGAGAGCTGGATTGGTTAAAAAATATTAGATTAAATAAAGGTAGTGAGCATGTAGTAATTCATCATCACTTAGATGTTGAGGTAACGAAGAAGCATCTTGAAGATGCATTTCTTCATCGTACATTATCTGAAAAGGAGTTCAAAAATTAGTGCAGAAAGTTGAGCAACAAATGGGTCAAACTGGCAAAAGCGGCTGGGCCAAAACCACTAACGTGCTTCGACTCATAATTCCTTATAAAATCTCATAAGTTACTCACTTGCTTAACTTAACACTCCAGGTTAGTTAACCCTAATACTCGCCCAGTTGCTGAAACCCATTCAATCTCATTTCAACAACGTCCAGATGTTCTCGATCGCCTACGTAACTTGCACCCTTAAAACGTGTGCATGATGGAATTCTTCGACGTTACCGCCCTTTATAAAAACGTGTCAAATGACTTAGCTATACAAGCAATCCTCGAACTCCTTAAAGAGCATGAAAAAGCGACGAGCATCTATGGCATGAAGGTCGGAAGCTAATATCCTTCCTGAAAAAGTGCTTAAACTGCTGAATCTTTATATGGTTTGAGAAGTATTTCGCGCAGCTGAAAGCATTGGAAATGGGACAGCGAGTGCCATCAAGCCTTGCCATTGCCTTTATCTCTAAGGTGGAAGTACCAGTAGTCGATCTCAGGCCATTACACTCCTACAGATACACAGATGACTGTTTTGCCGTCTGCTCCACAGAAGAGGAAATAGACAAATGTTTTAACTTATTTAATGGATCATATGTTTCATCTGTCACCTTTCACTCCGTTGTTCGGCGGGTGACTCGAGTGGGTGACAGTAAACCTTCCATTGCTCCTCGTTGCATGAAAGAGTAACCCAATGGGTTGTGCTCGCTCTAAGGGCTCGTTGAGCATCGTATTTTCCTTCTAGGATTTTCGTTAAGTGTGAACATCAAGTGGGTGGTCTTCTCATAGTACGATTGTCATACCAAGGAATCCAGACACCAATGGCCGTTGTCCATCGGGAGTCGTTCGCATGCATTAGGTGTTCTGCCGAGAATATATTGGAGAGTTTGGTGTACAGAATAATTTGTGTGTGTGTGTGTGTGTGTGTGTGTGTATGTGTGTGTGTGTGTGTGTGTGTGTGTGTGTGTGTGTGTGTGTGTGTGTGTGTGTGTGTGTGCGTGTGTGTGTGTGTGTGTGTGTGTGTGAGAACGAGGAATGGCCGAAGCAGAGACGCTCTGCGTTGACTTTGATCATAAACTAGATGTAGCACTGAACTGTTGCATCGTTAATCAGGACTTAGCGACAGTATCAAGAATTTCCCGTCTAACTGCGATAAGGTTATCTAATTCAACGTTGACATTGTAAGGGAAGGGAATTTCCTGTTTGTGTGGGATAACCCCATCAAACGTTCATGATTTTTCCAAAATTTTGTTAAAGAAACAGCTGCTTGGTGTACATTAAAATAGGGTTGTGGCACATGCAACCGTTTTCAGCCTTCGAAAAAAAGTCGTTCTTAGTTTCGTACAAGAATTTTCAGTTTTATAAAAAAAGATCTATATATTGGCCAAAAGGACAATGGAGATGTTCTTCACGTGTTATGTGAAACACAAAATGATTTTACGGAATGGCTGTTGGCCCGGTCCAAAAAGTTGCTTTTGAATTACTTTATTATTACAATCATTACTAGTATTACTGCCATTATTATTACTGCTAATATTATTACTATTATTATTATTATTATTATTATTATCATTATTAACCTTACAGGGGGCGAGGGAGTTGGGAGGGTGGGGCAGTGGTTAGCGGTGCAGTCCATCATAAAACAAGGTTTCGGTTCGACCCTCCCTAACGCCATTCTGTCATCCACGTGGGAAGGTTTCAGCTCTGATATCTCCATAATTGCAAACAGAATCGACTCCACTAACGTTCAGCCGAATGAACGAGCGAAATGTTCGAAGTCCATTGTGAACGGTGGATGCGAGGAAAACGGATCGAATGCAAGTGCTGGGATTCGCACAACAGATATGATGGGAGGGCATATAAAATAAATAGCAAACAACTGATATTCTTACCACAATCGAAAAATAACAGTGGAACGTGAAATCCCCGTTGTGTTAGCGACCATATTACTGAAATCGAACTACTCTGGCTGAAATGCTTTGGAAAATGCTCCAAATTTTCTTGAACGAAGCTTAAGATTTTAATCCTAAATTAGTCGTTTATAGTAACTCCTCAACGATTGCCTATTAGGCATTCATAATTTTTCTTAAGAAAACGAATTTGACAGATGAAACAACAAAATCCCTAGTTATATTTGACCCGTTCATGAACGTGGCCATTTTCGCGCGGAAGGCCTACCCGAGGTGAGCAAACCGGATGGAATTTTCCACAATTATTTCTAATCGTCGTATTTCTCTGACGCGGTCTTTTAACAGCACTCTCACTGAATTTCCTAAATTCGATGATCGTATCCAGTGCAGTGCAATTGCGGAGTCAGAAAGATTTAGTATCTCCTCGATAGATATATGGTTTTTTAAGGCTATGTTAAGTGGGCTAAACGAACTGCCATAGCTACAGCGTTTAACTCAATTTTTAGAATGGTGGCAATGTAGTTGCCTAATCGCAGTTTGGATTACCTCATTAGGAGATATAAAGGACTATTTGATACCAAGTAAGGGAACAACTAACCCGGTGCGGTCATCTTTTGTCATAACAAGCACTTCAAGAACTTCAGTGACTTCAAGTAGGGTCTCGAGCAGCCTGTGCATTTTCCAGAACAAAATATCCATGCTTTACCTTAGTATTAGGCTAGAATGAACGATCATCATGGTTATTTCATAACTGAAAAAGAGGTTTTTGAAAAGTCGGTACCAACTGTCGGCTAACCACATGGCTAAAAGGTTTTACAAAGTAGGCTGTTTGAAGGAAGTCGTGGAAAACTCTTAGTCGAAAACAATGAATTTTGTGCAAATCACTGATCGAGGTAAACAGGATCGTGGGTTATTACTGTAAATTGAGATAACTTCCACCACATAAGAGCTACGATGGTTCTCTTAACATGAAAGCCAAGAGCTAATCCTTTCTTCCCTTTCTTTAACTATTTCAATCCAATCGAAAGCAGAACGTTGTCAATTTTCCAAGAAGTAGTATTGTTGGAACTTGTCGTGTTAGAATGAATCGCTATAGTTTCTAAAAACGGTGCTAGAAAGTTTTTCCCCACCTTTGTCTCAGAAATCTTAAACAATACATTTTTAGTATAATTTACATCGTGCAAAGTTATAAAGAGATCAGCTTAGGGTTTCCTAGTATTCCATTCGTGCGGTGTCGGCACCGGTTCCGGATTCACAGCGTTGCTAATGGAGCGCCTATACGTTGAATACGGTAAGAAAAGCAAATTCGAATTCTGCATCTATCCTGTACCACAGGTGATTTTGCAGTTTTCGTTATATTGAAATTTTAGACCAGCTTTTATTCGGAAAAAAGCCGATGATGAACCACTGCTTCATGATCCATTGGTCCATTCATGCAGGTATCCACTGCGATGGTTGAGCCATACAATTCAAATCTCACCACTCATTCCACATTGGAACACGTTGATTGCTCGTTTATGGTAGACAAAAAGCCATATACGACATGTCGAACAAATCTGAATCTCACTAAGCCTACGCACACGAACCTCAACCGTCCCATCGCTCAAGTACGGCCTCCTCCTTGACATTTGCTATATGTGTTAACATCATTTATAAGGACTAAAAAGATTTTACACATTCTGAAACTATTAGTATGGCTTCGCGCTTCTTTATTCCTATGTCTGCATCACCTGTAATTGTTTCTTGATCGACCACGGCAGAAGTCTCTAGTGATTGCTCTCACGGACCAGATCTTGCTTAATGGACACATAAAGAAATCTGTTCTTCAACTTTCTGAAGACACCTTAGTAAAACTTCCTAGGAATTAGCTCGACATGTCATCAGACTACAAAGTAAACAAGGCGCTTCCAAACGCAGAAACAATGGTGATTCAAGGATTTTATTCTCGCAAATATATCTTGAGAATGGAGGAGGTCGTAGGTACCCGCTGACAGTTATATGCAATCCTTTTAGGGTAGTAATCGAAGATAATCTTAAAAAATTACCTGAAAGCCTGCGGAGGAACTCATTATTAACACTTCAGTCATCGCTCATCATTTGGAAATCACTGGATGGATGCAAACGATCGGGGAATGGATGTCACATGAATTCAATGAACAAAGAGATCGCGAAGCTGTTCCCAAGATCGACTCTGAAGAAGGCGATACTGCCGAAACACCAGCTACTGTTGTACTGTATTGTGTGTTTTTCTATGGAAGCAAATGCTGTATAACAACCTCGCGATTGCTGAAAGAGAAAACGACTCATTCATATTCCCATGCCGAGGTTAATAGAAAGGCGATCCTGGAAACAAAATGATCGCCGTTATGAACCTTTTTGCCCATCGTTTATGCCATGAAAGCCATCTATTTCTCAATGGGATTATGATGTACTATGGGAAATGGATCCTAAAAGACAAACGACGATATTCAGCCCAGTGTCTGGAACAAGATGAAGTCTCCAAACATTTCCTACAGCCAAATTTGAACCCAAGGAATCCATAGTAGCAATTTGGTGGCCTGTTGGGAAATTGAGTTATAGATTTTAATGAATTACGTTAAAAACGGTATTTCTGTGAAAATCAAACTTATACGTAAAACTTCACAAACGGAAATGGTGGTTGCAGTCAACGAGCACATCCTGATTGTCGTAAGGTACACCGCCGACTTCAAAGATTTCTTAATGGAACTGGCAAAATTAAGGTGGCGGTTGTGTAGACAACCCGATGTCATTAACGATAATTGGGCGGAAGACTTCAAGCAACCCTACTCAGAGTGATTTCGTAGCCTACGTAAGAACAGAGAATAAAGAAAGCGACACTTCAGTGACTCCCCCATCGAAGTGAAGAGTTCTCAGCAAATTGGAAGAATAGATATCGCACGTAGTGAACAGGAAATAACTCTGAAACCCATGCTTCGATTCCTTAAGCATTAAGGACTAATCGATTCTTGATCGCATTGCACGATTCCAACCGCACATAACTCCATGCGTCTTCCAACGTTTTAAAGATTGGACAACGATGAAGCATTGAAATTCCACTAAAGCCAAATGACCACCAAAAAGATTGTTTAATTTTCTCAGAGATGGATCATACACCATCATTGCTTGAATCCTATGAAAATCGATAACACCAAAGCGCATTTGTCAGGAAATCAACAAAACACATCAGAACTGCCAACGTCAACGATGGGAGCAAGCAATATATTCATTAGACTTTCCACCTATCGCCTTTTTTTTTGAAGCACACCGTCACTCAACTGATGAGCATCTAGAATTTGGTAGTCGTCAAGAGCATATTAGTTTATCGTGATGGAAAAAGTGTCTTTTACCTTTTCAGTGAATAGTGTTTTAGTTTAGGCTACTACGGTTTATTGTGATAGAAACAGTACAGATGAAGCGCTCGCCGTTGATTAATCCCTGAGTGATAACCACGTAATCGAATTCATGTATCGTTAGAAGGGATTGAATGCATATTTTCCCTATACAAGAACCTATGGTACCCTACTGATGTGTGAATTCTGGTTTATCCAACAGGTGTAGAGTGGTAGGGACATGATCAGTCCGGTGCCGGATCGAATCAGCGAGCAGTCGCATTTGCTGGGCACCTCTAACCACTACTATGCACATTTGTTCCATAATATAAAATGTGCATAATTCAACCTAAGTTTTGAAAACAAAATTAGGTTTTTAACCAACATGAGATATAAATGTTTAGATCTCTGACCATCTTGAAACCTTGAACTACTACGATATAACCACAGGGATAATTTGACGCAGTTCAGTTCTTCCATTTAAGTCTTCCCTTGTACTTCACTCTAGCAGTTCCACTAAAGCACTACTTAAGCGCATTATTATTACTATTATTCTATAATTATTCTTATTGCAATTACCATTATTGCCATTAATTTTATTGATTTTTTAAGGTGGGCGACATTACGCAAAATGTTTCGAACCAGGGTTGCAAATGGTAAAATGTGATCCTCGACGTAGGAAATATATGGTGAGCAACAAGCCTCGCAGAGTGGTCAACTTTAGTTTTTCTTTGCTAAAAATCGGTCTTTTCAAGAAATTCAGTACCATACCGTGTGAGTTCGATGTTGTATCAGTAAAAGAAAAGCTCTCGGCATTGATCAATCCTTGAGAGATGTGCCATGCATTCGATGTCATTAAGCATCGTCGGTGATTGAATGCACATCTAGCCTTTATGCCTCGCGGTGGTCTACCGATATGTCGAGTCTGTGTTGCTATCCTCTCAGTCAAGTCTGGTACCAATCTGCCAACCTCAGATGGGAGGCTTGGTGAAGCACGGGCGCGGGGATCGATCCCAAGTGTGTATCGCAGAGCGCCTTCGACCACTTCGCCACACGTGCCCTTATCAGTAAGTACTCTGAGGAGAGTAAAATTCTAATCAATGTATCATAGACAGCAAGAGTGTTTTTCATTACCTCGAGTGTCGTTCGCTTTCCTTCTTGCTGTCTCAGATACATAAGGATATCAGGAATAGAAAATGAGGGTCCGTTAATTACATTCAGGATTTGAATAGTTAATAACCAAAAACTGAAATGAGATGACGTCGAAAAAACTTCCCTTCAGGCTTGCTGCTTGTTGTTTCGAGGTGACGTTGTTCCAAAAGATGTGAATTCAGCTACTGCATCCGTAAAAACCAATAGGACAATACAGTTCGTTGACTGGCCGCCTACTGGCTTCAAGGTTGTCTACTACTGCTGAACTATTCAATGAAAGTAAACCTTTCCTTCTAAAATTCACCCCGGGAGCATGTAGTCATCTTGCTGTACCCGCTCGCGTGCAATATCTTACTTACTTACTGTGGTTGACCTTTTCGACTCTAATGACAGATTTATGTTGTTCTAAAATTGCTGCATGCTTTGAATTCTAATAATAAATGAAAACTAGTTGCAGGTAGGTATCAACTATCAGCCACCGACAGTCGTTCCGGGTGCAGACCTTGCAAAATTGCAACGATCCGTGTATGCTCTCGAACACTACCGCCATCGCCGAGGCTTGGGCTCGACTTGACCGCAAATTCGACCTTACGTACGCAAAAAGGGCATTTGTACACTGGTAGGCGAAGTACTGGAAGGAAATTCCCAATTCGCTACGCCGTTTCGTAAATTGAATACTCTTAGGTACGTTGGAGAGGGTGTGGAAGAGGGAGAGTTTAGTGAAGCTCGAGAAGACCTAACAGCACTCGAGAAGGACTATGAAGAGGTCCAGATCTTAAAATGACCGAAAACAACATTAGATCTCATTTTTAGGTGGGCATAGACGCGTCAGATGTAGAAGACGAAAACAGAAACGCTTCATCTGAATCCTCAATTGAAAACCCTTCATCTTCCGATTCTTCCAATCCTTGGTAACACCTCATAAGAGATTTTTCAGCAACAGATTCCCTGAAAAAAAAACAATGGAATTGATGAATTGTGGAAGTGAGGGAGTATAAAGACCAGCAGACTTTAAAGTCGATCATATTCACATTAATATTCGTACTTATACAGACTTATCGTATGAAATACAACCACAACGATGCTGAGATACTTGCAAAATCTGGACTCCAGGCCAGATTCAAACCCACGATAACCCTTTTTGAGGGCGCATGATGATTAGGCAAAAGCAGGTGCCCTTAATAAGTCGGCAGAAAAATGAATAAAAAAACCAGAGTTGAATCATCAAAAGATGGAGTGTGAAAACTAACGGAATCCTGCATATTTAAAAATGGAATTTTTATAAACCACTGCTCTCCCGTCAAGTGCGATATGATGCATGCGAAATGTGGGCAATGAGGGGAATCAGTGAGAAAGAATTTGTTAAAAATCGGTTCGGGTTGGAATGTCAAACTGAACGGTAATCCAATTCCCGTAAAGCAAACGCCGTCTGCACAACTGGAACATCAGAAGCCCATAACCTGCCAACGGTGTGATGGTCGAAGCATATATCAAAGCCGTAATAGTACTGAACATCCCAACGGTTTAGCGCCTCATCGTGGCTAGGAGGTGATCCGGGATGTCAGGGTGCGATGTGCAGAGGAGGGATTCATCCACTCAACAGGGTCACCTAAACTGAGCAAGAGTTCGGCGTTCCCAACAGGGAGCCCAACTAAGAGTAAACCAATGCCAGGATCCATCACCGTCCTGGTGTCAAACTAGACGTATGGTGGCGAACCTCTGATTCACTAGGGTGGCAAGTGCCTGTGGTGGTGACGAACTGGGGCAGACTTTGACCAGGCTGACCTCAGGACTCCAAAGAACCACAATAGCTGGACAAAGAAAATTCCGAAAAAATGGAAATTATGCTGGAGCCCGCACGATCAGTGAACATGGGTCATCCAAGTATCGAAATAAGTAATAGTAATGACACAGGAATCGTAGAAAAGATGGCTCATGACCACTAGTTGATGTTCTAGCAAGAACTAATCGCAATCTACAATTAATTATGGCGAAGAGACTTCAACGACATCAGAATGAAATGACGATAGCGAATATTTTCCCTACTCCGTAACCACAGAGAAATAGAGAATGTGAAGAAAAAAGAGAAAATATATACTGCTGAAGACTAGGTGTCGGATGTTTAATGCAGATCTTAGAAATGACAAATAAGAAATATGTTTAATGATTAATCAATGGCAGTTTTCCGGTGCTGGCCGAAAAAGTGAGTACTAATCACAAGGAGTCAAGTAAACCGCCCGGATTTGCCCCTTCAGCCAACTAAATAACTATTCGCTCCTGTTGCGCGCCAAAAACGCCAAAAAATGGCAATGACTTCCTTCCGCTCGAGAAAAGCCAGAAGCGCCCATCATATTTTTTTCCAATGGTCTTCTTTAAAACAACTAAATAGGTCAGTAATTGCTGTATGCGCTGCGCTTGCAATGCGCTTGACAACCAATAGAACATAGTCAGTGGTTGTTTCTGACCGGTCGCTATTGTTCGTATGAGTGACATATTCGACCGATCTAATTTTCAACATCTCGGCATTTCTGGGAGCATCTCAGAACTTTCACTGTTGAGGTAGGCCAGAATTCAAAACCTACTTCTCAAATGTGTGAAATGGGATGGTTCTAATAACACCTTCTAAAAAGCGTATCTGATTACGCTGACTATAATTCGATCCAGCCGACGTTGCGTTCAGGTCTTCAGGATAAAAAGTTCGCCGTTATTCAACAATACAAGAGTGCGCCAGGGTCCCGATTTCAAGCACATACGACTGAGTGCATTTCTGGTCCATACAATGATCCTCAGTGGCCTACTAGTGTACCCAGTCGATGTTTTTCCCCTACAAAAGAAATTTGATATAATATAGACTTAATGAATGGAAAACTTGTTGGGCGTGGGACGCTGAATGGAACGAACGACCGAAATATCAAGCATGTAACCACAACGTTGCTGAGATATTTGCAAAACTCTGGACCGCAGGAGTCCATGGTGGAGAACCATGGTGTGGTGGTGAACGCGTTCCTCCCCGGAAAGGACAATAGCGCGTTCGTTCCCCACCATCGACACCTGCGGTCCAGAGTTTTGCAAATAACCTGCCGTGAAAATTGTAGTACGCAGGAAATAAAAAATGCTAGAATATCAAGCATGTACTCCACGGCACCCCCAACCACTTACCTTCACGGCCCCAGGCAAAAGAAAAGTCTGAGATCGACGATATCAACAAGAAGCCACAAGTTTTTCATCTTCTTTACCATGATGACAACTCTTCTAAACCCTTTGTAGCATATATTTGTAACATCCGAAGATTTTTTAATATAATGAAAACCGACCCGATGGTCAGAGTTCTTCACGAAAAGCCTAGAAGAAAGATATGATGCTCGACGAGTCCCTAAAGCGAGGAGAACCCATTGGGCTACTCTTGCCCGCGATAGGGAAAAATGGAGGATTTACTGGCGCCCGCTCGAGTCACTCGACGATCAACGGGACTACAGGTGATACAGGTGATAATGAAAGGTTGAAAACGAAAAGTAAAAAAGAAAGGGATGGGAAATCTACTGCAAGGGCACAGATGATTTTCATATCGCCCACTGCGACGAATCAGTCCACTGTAATAATTTCGTTCTGTAATATTAACACAACCAATACTGAATATGAAATGATGTCGAGGAAGAAAATTCGCACACATTTTTGGTTTCTCTGTGAATATAACTATATATCGAAAATTGCCTTTCATGGCATGGTTGTCCCTCACTACTCTGCTTATCTTCTAGAACGAATTTCCCCATGCTCCATGAAAATCTTTAAGGATACTGGAAATCTAGTACCTTCCTTACAACTTATAACCTCGAAAAATGAATCATCATATTTCAGAGAAAAACCAGCTTTCGTTTTAAAGCCATTAGAAAAATTCAAAACATTCACTTCCTAAGCTGCCTTCTAAAGTGCCTTAATTTTCATTGACATCTTATTCATAGGGTTAACACAGTAGTTCGAAAAGAAATGGACAAAGTAGCCGCCGAACTACATTAGCTCCTTACATAAAACCTCCTTACCTCAACTGTGCCATACGATATGATGGATCCGTAGCAATTCGTTGGTCCCACAATGCTCTTTCTGTACTCCATGAAAATGTCCAAGGTCTTGTAAGATAGGTAACTAGTCGGTATTGACTTCCAGTTAATGATGGCTGGATCAAGGACAGGAAAGGAATATCGCTAAATCAATGACTACAGATTTTCAAAGGAAAATAGCGATAATTAACATTAACACATTCGTTTCAATGTCAGTTTCTCGAAAACTAGAGCAGTTGGGAACAACAAAACACAGATAATTTAAAGCAGAGATTTTCGTTGTAGAGTGCAATGAACTCCGCACATTTCGTTCACGACTTTCTTATTTTGTTTGCAATAAATCTGTGGGTCCCCTAACACAGCAGCTCTAACCGACATGATCGGTGAAAAGCTCCATCCTACACATTACAATTTACAAACAAAATTACTGATGAGCGTCCTTTCGATTCATTATGGCGATTGTGTTCCTTTCGTAAAAATAGAGTAACCCAGAAACTGTTGAAAAATGGAAAAGTGCCGAGATGTTTCTGACCTGTGAAGGATTAAGCTCTCGCCGTTGCGGAATACGCCATGCATTCGACCTCATTAAGCATCGTTGGAGGTGAATGGCTACATATCTGGCCTTTACAATGGTGGTCTACCGATATATCGAGTTAATGTTGCTATCCTCTCAGACCAGGCTAGTGCCAATTTGCCGACCCCGGAGGGATGAAAGGCTTGGTGGACCTTGGGGACAAGGATCGATACCATTTGTATAGCTGGGCGCCTCCGACCACTGCGCTGCACGCGCCGTAGTTTCTTCACTACAAATGCGAATACACCAGTTCAGCTAGGATTCATTGTTTAGTGTGCAGATAGTGCAATAAAGAAAGTGTTGCTGCCGAGGATTGCAAAAGCACACGAGCTCATGGAAAGAGGAGAATTAAGGCGTTGCGCCATAGACCTACCAAAACCGTACGTCTTCGCAAATTCACTCTGAGGTTACACATGTCTAAAGCTAATTATTTCCATCAAAATATGAGTCACAGATCACTCACACCGCAGCGAATATGTTAAGATCTGTGAAAAGACACATTACATCTCTGCATAACGTGTTCCAAAAAGCATTGACGGAGACATCACTTCGGTGATCTCTTTTCTTAGTTCAGCACTCTTATCAGCAAGTAAGCACCATTTAGGCCGGCTGTAGTGGTAAAATCCTCGAGCAATTCCTTAACTCATAACATAGGTTAATGGTAAAATCGCAAAAGAGTCGATACTTACGATTGGCATCGTAGTTGTAGAACACAGTAGCACGAGCAGATATCTAAGCAAAACACCATCAAAACACGCTCTAGTTCGTTTGTTAACAGAAACAGACTCATTGAAGGAAACCAAGTACTCACTTGCGAAGAATAATCTTGTCCAAGAACGCGATTTTCCCAACTATTTGACAAGGCATCGCTTACTGACATGGCTTCGAAGGCTTTCTGAGTGGCGCTTACTGTACCCGCAAATTTAGGCTCGTGCTCATACAGGAACATAATAACCTTAAACATTACCATGAATATATTTAGAGTATTAAAAAAGGCTTAAGCTCTCTTATTAGAAAAACATCAGTTCTGCTTTTATAAGAAAATTCTGAAAACTATCAACAGTTTGAATACAATCTCAAGAAGTCGCATGAAAGAAAGTTGACTCACTGTATCTGCAGAAGCTCTTGACATATCAAGGATGTCATTTATCTCTCTAGTAGAAGGAGGACGTCGAAGTTCCTCTCGCACAGTACTTTCTATCCCAGAAATTCTCGGGTTATCATTTTGCCGTTTAGCATACAGCAGCGCACCCAGCATATGAAACAGCTAAAACGCTCAAGCTAAATTCAGAAACCCGCCAGTCTTATAAAGTACACTAACCCCTTAACAAATTCATTGAACTGTGATGGTATGCCGATTAAAAACTCAGTACACAGTCTTTACATGCTAGGTACACCGGTTTTTCCTACTTTTGTGAGTTGAACGTTTGCTGCTTTAAAGTCCAACACCGAGGTAAAGTCATCGTGTCCTTATGTAACATTGGACAACTCGAAATAGAAAGCGTCAAATAGAAAGCTACGCAAACAAAAAATCGAGAGGAGGGATAGCACAGTAATAGTGATGCTGATCACCACGAGCACTCTGATGGTTGGATATCACACCAGGTTTACGAAGCCCCCCACCCTTCCGGGGTCGGAAAATTGGTACCAAACTCTGTTGATAAAAGTCTACTCACTGCAGTCTAAGTGGGAACGCTCTAGCCTCGCTTTCTCAGGACTGCATTAAGAATCGATTCGACCAGCATTCCACGACACTCAATATGAAATGAAGATCGTCAAGCACAGGTGAAACTACACGTAGAAGTTGGAAGACCTTTGTGGATAATGGGTGCGAGGTAACGAAACGAAACAAGAAGTGCAGGGACCCGTATAGTAGGTGTGAGAGGGGTCATATAAAAGCAAAAAATAATCGAAACAAAAAGTTTGTAGCAAAAAAAGGCTAGGAAGTGTGTATACCTCATCATTGAATGTGGCTTCAAAAATGGGTGGTATGTGGAAATTTCCTCTGCTACAGAGAAGAGAACATTGAATTATGTTGATTGCACTACGAACATCGCCTTAAAAACAAAAAAAAAACAGTGTTGAAACACCAACACTAAGAAGGATATCATGGAACCAGAACTAACTGAAAGAAAATAAGCCTAACTGACCGTTGGCAATTTTCTCGACGGCACGGTAATCCTGCGCGGAGAGCTGAAGAGACACTTATAATTTTGGCATCACCACGAAGTTATAATCAAACCACAATGAAGGCAATACACTTAACCCTATTGCGAAAACCCATTTGATCCACGGTTCGTCTCAAGCATTTTCGCATAAACGTGGCTGCAACAGGATAGAATTCCACCTCGGTGATATTCATTGTCTGAAAGTAAGCATCAGTAAGGAGCGAAGATCATTTTGTCTTAGAAAGACAAGACTTACGTTAATAAAATGCCTTGGAAATACCCGTTTTGGCGAGAAAAACCAAGAGGAATCTCTGGAGGTAAGGTCAAAGACGACGAAGTGTTTAGTTGCAAGCAGGTAAGGATAAATATTTCGTCGAAATTGACTGACATCTCTGAAAACTATACATCTTAAGAAAATGTGGAACCGATAACCTTAAAAAAATAGGGTACTCCAAGAAAATAGTGTCCAAGACCTACGAATACGCCGACAACGGCAATTCGTCTATGTGATAAACCATCCCTTCCGTTTTCTTTCCAGATTTTTGACCCCTCCGACGGACAGGAAGTGTGGTAGTTCGAAGGAAACGTAGCAAAGAGTTCATTTCGTTCTCCTGAAATACCTGGTTGTGTGTGAATTTCATTGGGTACAAAGAACTAACCTCTCTCAGGTAACGATCTTCTCCATAGACCGCAATCTCAAGGTTCATGGAATGTTCCCATTTCAGAACCTCAAGTTTCAGCGACTTAGCAATCACGTCAATAGCTGCTGTCTTACCTTGAAGGGAAAAAAAGTGCATTTGTTCGACTTCTTGAAATAAGTCACGAGTCGCCGAAGACTATGGCAGACTTACTCTACTCGCCTGTGAATCTACTAGGTCACAAGCGACACTTCGAAAAAATATGGTCAAACCTGAGCCCGATGGTCCAGTTATAAGTATTACTTTCCCATATGTACTACCAAGAGATAGCAAGGTTTTCAGCTGAAAAACGAAAGAGACAAAGATCTGCTGATGAAGCACTGATAAGTACCTTATTCAGTTGTCTAGGATTAACAGCAAGGTCGTCGAACTTTTTAGGAGCGGCGGCCACGAAGAACAGCTCGCTGACGTTGGGTGATGGCTTCGACCAGGCCTCTGCAGAAATGGAATAATGAGCACTCACGTCTGAAACCCTATGGAGAGGCGTCAGGCTTTACCTGGTTCTGAATGGACGGATCGAACAACAAACAAACTCACTTCTCTTGTTTACAACTCTTTCCAGATTGCGAGTGTAGAATTTCGGATGATTCTGCTGACTGTAGAACGCCTCAGGCGTTTCCTCCAGATCCGGTTCGCAATGAGTTCGCTGTGGAGGCAGGGTGTTGGGAAACTTCTTCCCCTCTAGAATAATTTCGTCGTCGCTCTCATCGCCCACATCGAACACAGGTTTCTTCCTCTTTGGTAACTGCGAATTGGAAAGCATTCTAAATACGTAGATCTTACCGAACCAAAGTCGCGTATATTAATGCTTTTTACATTAAGTAGTAAATTCCGTGCGAAATAACGAATAAATAAGGATAAAACTCTAGGCGTTGACTACTCCCTCAGGATGCGCTATGCATTCGAATTCATTAGGCATCCTTGGGGGTGACTGAATTCACATGTGGCCTTTACAATGACTCCCGGTGGCCTACCGATGTATCGAGCTAGTGGTGGCATCCTTCCAGAACAGTCTGGTACCAATTTGGCGACCCCAGAGGGATAAATGGCTTAGTGAGCCACGGGCGCGTGGACGGATGTTCCCACTTGTGTTGCAGGGCGCCTCCGACCACTGCGCTATAGGCGCCCTTTCGAATTGCATCACAAAAAATTTTCATATGGTAAGGTTCCAGCACAACACTCCAACCAATTTAAATAATAACTGAGTAAAACATGATGCCACTGCTATGTTTAACCATATCAGAGATTAAGAAGGAATTTTCTAGTTACGGCCAGTTGCAACCGCTATAAAGCTCGCACTGGGTAGCCATAAATTCTATGATTCCTACAAAAAGCATAGAAATCAGCTGGGTGGACGGCGTAAAAGCAGCCAAGCAGTCTAGCCAGGGGATCGCCCCAGATCAAAACCTGTGAAGAAACTGTGCAGAAGTGAATGGCTCGGCGATGAAGTTTCTCTGCTCCAATGCAGCGGCGATCGTTGGCCTTTTGCCAAGCGAATCCATGCGGCAAAAATCGCTTGCAAATGGGGGCTTTGCGACCCATCCCTGATTTGTTCTCTGGTTTCTTTTCTTTTATTTATCTATTTTTGGATAAGAAGTCGATGGTTGCAGAGTCGCAGGGATGTTGATGCTGCCCCGTGGATCCGCTGTGATTCGTGACTTGTGTGCCAGCGATAAATCTTTCAAGCACAGCACCGACGCTCCAAAACTGAAAGTAATGCGGACCATGAACGTGGCTGACACTGGTTCTTCGATCTCGGTTAGCACTGATTTTCTGTTCTACCCGAGTTTCGCTCTTCCGTAAAGTCCAGACATACTGAATCACCTTAGCTAGATCGTTTAACATCTGTGCGACGACGTGACCTCTACAGGAGTCATACAGCTCAAAAGTAGTTGCTTTCAACTTTGGCCTAGTAGCATATATCTAGTTCGTTTTGAATTTTATCAATCTCAGTAAAAACGATTAGAAAACACCAATCTTCCTGTGTGCGATAAAAATTTCCTTGTTTTACCAAAATGAAAGCAAGCGGACAGACGGGATTTTGCCTTTCAGGACACGATGGTGTTACCAAATGTATCGTTCATGTTTGCATCTGTCACTCTTGCTTCGGGAATTTTAGAACTTGTAAATTTTACTTTCAGCTTTCTGAAAATCTTGCTTCTAAACATGATTAAACTTCGAAGAACACTGTAGAAGAATTATGTATAGGACTAGTTCGATAGAGCTGAGTCCCTTTCATGGATCTATAAAATTCCGAACTCCTCAAGTACTTTACTGGTCGACCATTTATCCCCAGCTGCCTATAAATCAGTTTCGTCGCGAAAATGCTAAGCGGTAAGACGTTCTACAGGAATAAAGAAGCGATTTCCTTTCGTAAGCTATCTGTGATGACAGTTTGCCATAGTGCATTGTTGTCATCTATTCTTTACAGGAAAAGTTTTTAGACGACATTACCAACTTGTGGAAACCAGGTTTCAATCGTTATGCGTTCCACCTTGCCGCCTGCTGTTTCGAACCCCACATTTGACGACGGGAGTGTGACCTCTCCACCACTGGTAGGGAACTTATCCATTCTGGCGAAAAGATTTCTATTATTTGGTCTTTCATGGTGTTTTCAGACCTCTCTAATCCTTGAGAAATAACTTTTCTTGTCAGCTTAAAAAAACATCGTCAGTGAAAACCACATGTTCGAGTGGCATCGCTAAGATTCCAATAGCGAAAACACAACGAAGCGGTCGATATCTGCTCCGGATTCCGAAGTCCGAGATGTATGTTGGCTTTTTTCTATTGAAAGACATTTTAATAAGTTGTCCTTTCTCAAGGATTATGTTTTCATTGCTGTCATAGTTAGTGAAATTTGGTTTTTATAGTCTATTTTACAAACCATTGTTAAAACGGCGATCTTTTTTCTTGAAGAGAAGGCAAAGTCTTACCTGCAAATCTGTGGAAAATTGTAATACCAACTGTAACATCTTGCATGTCCATGGATAGAGATTGCTCTGCCGGTGAATCTGAAGTTATTTACAGAGATGGTGAGTGGGCCACCTCTATCCCACGTCAGTTGATGAGGCTCTTTCTTAATCTAATAATGTTTCGAACGTTTCTGCTTATTTTAGGTGCTGTTTCGCCTCTCTGTAACGCCGATAGTGAAACGTGTTACAGCAGTCACTCGTTTGCTGTAGATGGGAAACAGTTTCTGTAGGTTTTTGACGTCGTTCATCAAGGTTAGAAGGGAACTCAATTTCGCTTCAACAATTGTGCTTATTATTCCAGCTGTCCTGAATTGAATTACATCTGGCGAAATGCAAAGCAGCCCTCTTTGGGACATCATGTGGTTATCAACGGAAACCGTTCTGTCAGTCCTGCCGTTCTTCCTGTAGCTCAAAGGATCATTCCTCGGTCATTCAAACCCAAGGGGGTGGGTTTATGATCAATCTACGAACGACTTTTTATTGATAAAAGTTTTAAAGTTGTTTCCAACTTTTGATGACCCAGTCCCTACCTTATGTGAAGAAGCTTGATTTCACTTCTATCATTGAACTGTGGCCTATTGACTGGAATTAATCATTAGCTATTCATGGTCATTAGTTTTCCTGTGGCAGTAGGTTGGACTTATTTCTCTCAAATAGAAAGCAGGAGAGTAGGATTTGCGAGATGAGCTTACATTTACTACGATTACACTCATTTCCAAAGTTCAACTGGCGTTCATATACTATTCTCATATGTATTAGAAGAAGATTTGTGAGGACGGAACTGGTCTTGAGAATGAAATCTGTCACCGTTTAATTGGCAAGCTGATAAGGCGTTCTGTCCTGACTTCAGTACAATCAAGCTATTACGATTAGGTGAAGTGCAGCGAATGTGATGAAATGGTTTATTCGCGACCACTGCTCTTACGACACATGACTCAAATCCATGGAATTCTTGCTCCGCTGATCTACAGAACTTTTTCCGATCGAGAAAGTCTTCAGGTACGAGCGTTTCCTCTGTGCCATTTCATCTTACGTATTATCATTTATCTTTTTTGTTGGCACTAGGCCTTCCAACGAATTTTTTAAGATTTGGTTAGAACAACTTCGCGAAACACATGCGGTCGAATTTGTGGTGTCATCTGGTTCTAAAAAGTGGGGACAGGGGTTACAGGTTGTTTTTGTTCTTTAAGAATTTACGTATCCATGTCGATAGTATTCCTTTTTTCTAATCTTTAAGGGCAAAATTGAAAACGCCACCACTATGATGAGTTGAAAGTTCTTACGGACTAGATAGGCGATGATAACACTTACAAGTTACAGGTTCACTATCTTACATGTTCGAGAAGTGGTGGGCAGAAAGAACGCCCAAACAAGAAGTCCCGGAAACCTACACGTCCATCTATAAAGTGCGGGAAGAATTGTATGGCCTACTTGAAGGTGAATGGCCTTCTTTTTTCAGCAACTTAGCAGGAGCACAGCGTTCTGTGGCAGTGAGATTTTTCATTGCAGATGAAACAAAATCCAACAGTTTCGGAGCTCAAAATCGAGGCTTGTTTGCACCATAGTGGTCATGAAATCGATGCATCGAAAATCCGTCTTGAGCGAAGTGAAGTTCGTGAACTTTTCTGAGCTTCATTTTGTTATATTTGTCTGGTAACATAAGCTGGGCACCAGGTCTCTCATGCTGTTTAAAATATTTTCGAGCTTTTTTGTTAAGTAGTGTTTTAGGAGAGACGACTTATTTATTCATTAAGTAATCCTCATTCTCTGTTCTTTGATTGCATTGGTATTCTTCCAGTGGTGTCGTGTAGCAAAGGTAGTGCGAGAAGTTGAAGAGGGGTCGCTGCAAATAGATTTATGGCACATGCCTCGTATTAGAGGTAAATTTCTTTTGTTATGTGCCCAGTTCATCCTCCTCCCAACGATTTACCGTCTCATTGTGGCTGGAACGTGTTTCTGGGTGTCGGGTTGCGAAGTACAGCGGAAGGATTCATCTCTTCAACAAGGTCTGCCTAACTGAAAAAGTATCCTTCCATTAGGAAGCCAAAGAGTAAACTACTACTAGGATCAACCCCCATCCTTGGTATCTATATTATTTGCATAGTGGCAAATCTCCCTATGATCCACAAGGACGCCTACTGCCTTTGGTGGTGGCGACCTGGGGCAGAATTTGGCTAGGGTGACTTTGAGACTCCAGGGAGCCACAGTAAGTGAACCAGCAAAATTTCCAAAAGTGGAGTTTATGCTGAGGCCCGCACAATCAGTGAAGGCGGGCCATCGAAGTATCCAATTCATCCTAGTCTAGCTTTCGTTTTTTACAGCTGGGTACAATTGTTTCTTTGTTTATTTGATGCCTAGGTTATCATTACTGCGTATTTAAAGTTCACGTTGGAATTATTTAATGATCTTGTTTTTCATTTGTGAAGTGTTTAATTTAATGACCTATTCTATTCTACTGTTGTTCAGTATGCTCACTCAGTGGTGTTTTCATTTTGATACATTTTCATTCTAGAGATTCTCGGCAATAATGGGAGATTTCGGCTTATGACAGACGAAGGATTGTGTCAGGAACTCCCTAGATGGATGCACCAGGTTTTGAACCTAGCTATAAAGAGATATTTACTATCTTTCTAGGGAACTGCCTTGGTAAATGCTTTCTTCTGAAATTCTTTTCTAATATACAATCTCTTTAGTATTCTCCACAGAAGAAAGTAGAACTGACTCCAGTAATTCATGAGGAGGATTTGAATATAGGCAATGATCCCTTAGTGAGTGGCTACGATGCTCATATGTTATTGGAGTCATCGCTTCTTTCGGATGCTTTCCCGCATCATGAAGTGATAGATGAGGTACTATAATATAGTTGTGAAAGCTAATTTATCCAAGAAGAGAAGAAAAATATTGCAGTGTCTGCCAAGTGACTTCATGTGTGACTTTGAACCGACAAATAAAATCGCCGTTGAAGGATAACCTCACACGATGCTGCCAGTCACTTTCCCCTAGAGCGTAGTTTTTTAGGATTATAAGGCAAGGACGTAAAGATTTCTAATTTAAAGAAGTTAAGGTTGTAATAAGTCTGGTCCTTGTGTAATTTCAAATTTAATGATTAAATTCGCTTTCGGAACATAATTTTGTGAGTGCCATTCGGTCCGTTAGTGTTTTTTTTCCTTTTAGAATGTTGTTTTAATAGGGTTATAAGGTAAGATTTCAGAGATTTCTATGTTTGGAAAGTCTTGATTCTAATTACTGATAAAGAATTGGAAAGAGAGCAGTAGTCACTTTCTGTCATCTTCTAGGATGGTCACAGGATCGGACGCGTTTGTCTCATTGATACTTCTGGTACACCCAGAATCGAAAAACCTACTATAATATCTTTGCTACTTCCAATGTTCTTAGACTTAAACAGATTTTGTTGAAACTTCAAAAAGCAATACTTCTCGATGAATTGAAATCGAAAACAAGTAAGCTGGTACCAAAGTCGCCTCCTTACCATGATTTATGGTGGTTTATTTATTTCTTTAATAAACTTCAGTCTCAGTTATTATCTGAAGGAGTTGCTTCACTTAGTTACTAATTTGTTAGAATACATTCATCCATTGGTTGTGGTGACTTTATGGCATGGTATGTAAGGGTTGCCTCATTAACGACTAGACCCAAATGTAGAAATAGCGCGAGTTGTTCTACGTATCTTCTTCGTAATTCCCTTATTCTTATGACTTTGTTGCTTGGAAGACGAACAAATGTTAATGGCCTAGGTCTTTTTGGATGCCAAACGGTGATATGCTGAGTACATCTTTTCTTAAAACAACGCAGGATACCTCGTTATGTTTCCTTCTTAGCACTGAATTATCATCACTACCGGGTAGTTAATTTTCCTTCGTTTCTTTTTAGCACTAGTTTTGACATAGTGTTATCCTTCTCTACCCATGATCAACTGTGTCTACCTAAAGAACTGTTATTAAGCTCCATCTCTAAAGCAAAAGCACCTGGAAGCGCTGCGTTGTTGAAGAGTACCCACATTTTTTCAGGGCATTCTGTAGACAGGACATTCTACAGTGAGCTCTGCTGATCAAGGTTACGCCTTTTTTCTGTTATGCAGTGAGCTGAGTGCTCCTCACAACTGCATATTCATTCGTCCGGTAGGCATCGTAGAGGTTACTAAATGCATACATGACATATGCAAGAATTTGTGGAGCTAGCATTTATCAAGTCTTTATTTTTATCCTCCCACCCTAGTCCGTAACTAAAACGCTTGTCCTTGCGGGCTTTATTAGCCCAGCGTATGAGATCGAGTCAACGGATATGTGTGTGTAGCAAAGCATCTCTTCCCTTGACACCACTCGCACACTTACGAGTTCTAGAAATTTTTACAGCAACTGCACTGTTACGGTTTTACTGCGCCGTCACTACTCTATCATCTCAGTCGGAAAATTGGACTACTAGATTGACATGACTTGTCGCCAAAACTGTTTACCGCCATAATTCGTATCACTATCAAGTTTTCCTTCTGTGCATATCATTGTCATCTACCAAGGAAGATGCTCAGAGAACATGGGAGAAAACGGTACAGTTTTACAGTTCCCAACAAACTGGAAATCAAACTGTAGGGATCATTTGGTGCGACGAACAAGACTCGGATAGGTGCCATCCGATCAGGTAGGGAAAGTCTGACGTACACCATTTCCTTCACTTAACGTGAAAAATGAGTTGTAAATTGCTAGCATACTACCGCGTTTTCGATATACATCCTGCATACATTTCATGTTAGGCGAGGTCGAACTATGGCGCAAACCGCATTACTCACTTACTTGGATGGCTCATCCTCACTGGTTATGACTCCAGCATAATTTCCATTTATACGAAGTTTTGCTGGCTTAGCCACTGCGGTTCCCCGAGGTCCCGAGGTCAGCCTAGCCAAAGTCTGCCCAGCGCCGCTACCACCACAAGCAGTCGATCAGGGGAAGACTTGCCACCATGCGACAGGCTTGATAGCATGACTATTTGTACTGGTTTATTCTCAGCTAGGCTTCCTGATGGAAATCCCGGACTCCTTATCAGCTTGGGAGACCCGGTAGGGGGTATGCATCCCCCCGTTGTTCATTGCAGCCCGACAACCAGGAACAGCTCTGTCATGATGAAGCGGTAAACCGTTGGGACGCCAGCTGCATTATTGAATAGCATCTCAACCACTACGCTGTCCTCACCTTTCTTTGAATTTCTAATGTCTATATCGCGTCACTTGGTTCCAATGTTTAGCATCGGGATAAAGTTTTTGACCAGCCATCTTAAGTTCCCATAAAGCTCTTTGTTCCACTTTTAAGCACTGCGAGATGTATATTGCCATTTGTTTCCTTTTATATTAAATACCTATCCAACAACAAAGACTCTTCAGGTTAAGAGTTGCCCGTAAAACTGTTTTCAATAAAGACCGTCACAGCTAAAGAAAAAAAAAAAAAACAGCGCAAAAAGACAACTCAAAAAATATAGGAGACAGAAGTCGTAAAGAAACCCACTTTCCCACTCACTGTCAAACTGTACGAAAAAAGGTTGCTCTTCACAATTTACAAAGCAAACAGAAACAAGTAACAATACTGTAGACACTAGTTCGTCTTCTTTGCCATAAGGACCTCCCTGGCAGGTTCTTTGAAATGGAGGAAAACGAGCGAGAATAGCACTACTCCCACCATCATCGAAAATGATGACGCATAGTAGGGGTAGGCCGATCGTACAAATCGCTCGTACTGATTGTGCAGTAAGGGCCGCACAGACACCTTAAACAGCGAACAACTTTCGTGAAAATCTGGGAAATCTGAAGTCTACAAAACATTAGCGAAGTAGGGCAAACCTGTTGGGTATTATACAGATGTGTATATCCCACGCGGCGATAATCAACTTGGAATTTATAAACCCCATAAATATCCGGAAGTTTAAAACGAGTCGAAAAATGACCATTCTGAAACAAGAGACTGCAGCTTAGGAACTATTTAACACACGTTGCAACAAACCTTATTGGTGAGAGTTATTCTCACAAAAGGATCAATGCGAACAAACTCGAGTTGCACATCTTTCCCACTAAACGGACGCCACTTACCATCACTGAGCTCCTCGATTACGATTTCATATTCCTAGAAATCGCCAAAAAGAAAAAAATTTGTGATGACCCCACAAACAAATTATTGCTAACCACATCATCCATGATCGTGTATTCTCGAGGAATCTCGTGCTTTCCGCTAAGATGATGCTCCACCTTTTTCACTCGCAACACACCATTCTCTTTAAGCACCCACTTCGATAGCGCAGTCACTAATTCCAGATTTCCTGACTGGACGGCTCTGAATCGAATATGATATCAGACAAACATAACACGACTTCATTTCCAAAACAAACAGTATATGAATTATGGGAAAAGAATAGAGGTATAGAAATTAAGCGTTACGTATTCTTCACACAACTATTAAAAGTAATGATGAAGATGAATAAAGTGAACACATTACATGAATGATCTACAGGGTAGTAGGTCGAATTGTGTTACGTCAAACCTCAACGTCACACTATTCTTATATCTTAGCGCGTGTGGCGCAGTGGTCGGAAGCGCCTTGCAAAACAGATGTGGGATCGGTCCCCGCGCCCACGTCCCACTAAGACTTCCATGCTTTCGAGGTCGGGAAATTGATTAGATCTTAAATACCAGACTTATCTGGGAGGATAGCAGCACTGGGTCGATACATCGGTAGGCCACCGCGAGTAAAGGCCAGATATGCATTAAATTACCTCCAACGATGCTCAATGAAGTTGAATACATGGCGTATCCCTCAGGGATTGATCAACGCCGAGAGCTTTATCCTTTTACACTCCTTTATTAAGATCCAATAAAGAAATAAGAAGAAATAACAAACGAGTGGGAACGTACTTTTCATCACTTCCAGCTTTATGAACGTAAGCAGTGAGGAAGGAGTCAGAAAACATTTCAAGTGAGCCGGTGAAGACTGCTCGAGCATTGTTTCGCGCTTGCAGCGCGCCAATCATCAACAACTGTTTCCCAATGGCAGCAGGGTACTGAAATGTATACAGTTAGAGTAGCAAAGTGTGAAAGCAACCACAAGACACTAAATTAAACTGGACAACATATTGCAAAGGGTGGATGTAATAGCTGAAACAATACAAGCTTTCCTAAAAGGAAATTACACTTAACTCATCTATTGCAGCTGTCGGATTATAAGAATAACTTGTTGCAGCGCCCCACAAAATATCCAAACCCAGAAGATTCTTCTTGTGTGAAATCAACGCCGAACCCTAAAGTGCATGGAGAGGCACGTTTGACCTATCTTTAATAGCTTAAACCAATTCTAACAACCTTGTACAAAATAGGGTTCAACTTTGTAATCTCTCCCACGATTATTTTGGAGTTCAGCAACTGTTGCTGTGTGGCTACGATAGTAGTATGATATCCATCATCCTGAAAAGTCAGTTAACGAAATACGGAAAGATCCTACCTAAAAGTGGGCTTGTTTTTCGATCTCTATTTTATATAGAATATCACTACCGAACATCAGAAATCGAACTGATAAAGACGTACAAGGTGGGCATCGTAGTTTTGGTGATCGATGACCAAAGTATCAGGCTCATCAAACTCAAACCCATGTTGTACGGCCAACTCACGCACTGCTCGCCCAAGGTTCGGCCCACCTGCCACTAACAAGTTGCCTCCCTCATCAACGAAGCGCGTGATCTCGTCAACCGTGATAGAGCCACCAAACTCTAAGAAACAAAGCACATTAGCCACAAAAGAACTAACGTTTCTTCAAATAGTTTGCGAATAATATTTAATCGATAACTGTATGCTTAGTTCCTCATCAAAACCCAAAAAAAGTCATGATGCTTAACAAATACCTAGACTAAGCGGAAGCCAGTGGCTACTCCTGCACACCACAGTGAAAAACGTAAGACCTACTGGTGCCCGCTCGAGTCACTCGACGACCAAAAGGACGTCAGGTGATATACATATAGCGCGATAAAATTATCACTTTGTGGAATTTGGAGGTTTGGAAACTTATAGAATGAATGCATCTTCACTTATTTATCACATTCGAACAACCCACGGACTCCCTGAACTCGGCAGCATAAACTAACAAACAGTACATCGTTTTTTTTTCAGCAATCGCGAGGTTGTTAAACAGCATACGTTGACTTCCATACAATAACAGACATACAACACAATCGTAGCTGACGTTTCGGCAGAGTCGCCTTCTTCCGAGGCTGTAAGGGTACACTATTACCCAACTCACCAGGTCAAACGCTTCAACGGCACGAATAGAACTCCACGCTCTGAAGAAGGCAATTTTCCGGAAACGTCAACTACAATTGTGTTGTTTGTTGCCGAGGTTAATAGAAAGTCGATTTTGGAAACTGTAACAAATAATAGTTAAAAGCCAACCAAAGGTTACGAGACACTCGCTCCGAGAAATATTTACATTCCGGGAATGGACTCCATCTTTCCCTCATAACACTACTTTATACTCTTTGTACATATAATGACGTATTCATTAGTATATTCATGTACTTGCGGATCTATGAGTCATCTCTAACAAAGAAAACTTGCGTCTGATTTAAAGAGAACGGTAGTCCATCCGTGAATAAAGTCTCGCTAGAAATGTAGAGAAGCCAAATTCTCTCAATGACAAATGGGCCTTTGATACGGTATAAGGTAGCCAGAATTGCAGAGACTGATGAAATCTTAGGGAAATTCTGGTCAATCTAACCCTAAAAAACACCGGTGACGACCGAGATTGCTCTTCCTAGTACATCGCACTTTTTCTGATAAGCCGACATCCGTGGAAAACTAAACCACCTAGAGCGTAGATCTCAATAAACGAAGAAAATCGAGTCAACCACCAACCTTCTACAGATGGCGCGAATACAAGTAAGTGATCATAACTTAGTTCACCGAATTTTATTAGACTGAGCGATGGATCGTCTGCAGTTCGAAACACCAGCTGATGCCCTCTATCTGAAAATCGCCACTGTCCACTTACACTGCACAGCTACAGCAACATGAAAACAAACCTTGAAGAGAGCGAAAGAAAAGCGAATGGGTCTCCCTGGCACCAAGACTCTCAAGCAGAACGAGAACACGGCCAGCATTTACGAAGGAGGCGAGGAGAGAAATAAGAACAAGTTTCACCTTACCCATAAGCTGATCTAAAATCGACGCAGATTAGAATTCAGAACGAATCCAGAGAATCACAAACGCCTGACGACTTCGCCACTATGCGAGCGACTCAGGCATGACACGGCAGTTTCGCCGATACAATGCTCCGACCCGAAATCCATGCAGTCCAGCCGGAGCATCGTAGTCCTAAAACGGTAGAGGGACAACGGGGGTGACGTTGCAAAGTGAGAATGGTTGTCACTACTATTGATTTTTTTATTACACACAATAATAGACAGAAGCTAAAATATTACAATTGCAAGAAAAAAAATATTAAACACAAAGACGATAGACGAGACGCTCCTGTGATGAATTACAAGACTTCGGAATGACCTCATCATGAACATCTCCACACATGGCCTGTAAGTGGATCAAAAAGATCTAAAAAAGAATGAGTGTGAGAAGAAATGAAGATTAGATGAGTTAGATGACAAGACTAGCTATGCATTATATTTATTTATATTCTCCTATGAACTGATCTTGTTGAGCTGATGGGAGGTTGGTTTAGTTACTGTCGTCGTTATTGTTGTTGTTGTTATTGTTATTGTTGTTGTTGTTATTGTTGTCCTCGTCGTTGTTGCTGTCGCCGTCGTGGTTGCTGTTGTTCTTGTCGTCGCTCTTGTTGCTCTTGTTGGTCGATAACTGACGTTTCAGTGAATTGGCTTTCCTCAGAGCAGTGCTGTTGCGAGTGGGACCGTGTTGTTGGAACTACAACAACAACGACAACGACGATAGCTATAACAACCACATATCAGCTGAACAAGAACATGTAAATAAATATACCGATTATTCACAGTGAGTTTCATAGAAAGTCGACCTTAGAGTGGCTAAGCACTGATTGACAAATGAAGCCTATGCGAGGAATGACTTAGCGACACATTGTGGCGTCAATTTGCTTCACTTGCTGTAAAGCAAGCATGACTTTTCTACGATAAGCAGTACGATCACTTTCATATATGGGGTTACGCTCCAAGTATACGGTATCCAACTTGTCCAGTCCACTGAGTTTATCGATTTCAGCCCAATTCGAGATGCGATTATCGTTGGCCTTCAAGAGACATTTCATTAGTGACTAGCCAGTCTAAACAGGACTGATTAAAAACGGATATCAGAACGAAGGAACCAGCGTACCCAAAGGTCGGTTAGCTCTTTCAGCTCCGAAATCCCATCAAGAGAAGTCACCTCGTTATTTGAAATGTCAATGATTCGCAACTTCCTCTAAAACTGATCAGTCTACGGTTATTTGAACGTAGGATGCTGTTTTACGCATTTCAAGGACCTCATTTAATATAGAAAAATGGAAGGAAGATACGGACCAAAAGAGCAAGATGGGAAATGTCTTCGATTCCTTGATCGCTGAGATAGATCTCTTCTAGATTTGTCAGCGCTTGCAAATTTTCGAGTTTCGTTAATCGATTTGCCTACAACATCTCCGATAAACTGCGAATACTAAAATTGAGTAAAAGGTCGTGAGAACTGTGAATTGTTTTCAAATATTCATTGGCTTACATACCGGAATGCTTAGAAGTCTGAGATCCTTTAACGATTCAAGCCCTTCGATTCTGGTGATTTTGTTCTTGCCAATATACAACTCACGCAGCTTCGTAAGATGAGAAATGTTTTTGATATTGGTGATCCTGAAAATAACAAAGGACACAAGACATGACACTAACGTAAACTTTATAGGCAATACAACAACAGTAGTTGAAGTCAAAGCGATAAAAGAAAGGAACCAAACAATTGGTGTTGAAAGCATAACAATCTAAATTAGAGATTTATAAGACTCTGTCCATCCAAAGGTCAAAGGTCAAACTTGCAGTGGAATACCCACCCAACCACTGAATGCTATTTCCAAGCATCACCTAAAACGAATACATACTCATACAGTCCCTATAGGAAATCGCCCCACATTGGAGATTATTCTACTGCTATACAGCTAACGAAGATCCTGATAAGCTCTAACATTATGCAAAATGTCGTACAGATAGCTATTCTCGGTAAGCGCACCTCGTTTTTTTTGACATAAAAAGATTAAAGGATTTTCTGAGATGCATGGAATGTGGTGAGAAAGGATCGTTTTTAGGGGTACTATTGCATATTCACATCCGAAGACTACCGGTTCAAACAGAGATGAAGTCCTGCGAAGCTCAAGGAAGTGGCAGGAAGAGTGAACTGCTCATAATCCGAGGGAAAAAAACCAGGCTCATGAAAAACGTCTTTTACAGATGCAACCAAATCGAACTGGATTGTTCTTTGACTGTAGGGACCACGTCTTACATGTGTTTCAAAAAAGCGTTTCATGAATATGAAGCACAATGGAGAAATTATGCAGAAGAAATACACTAAGCATACGTTGCCTTCGCATTTCTAAAAATCCAGCGACCGCAGTCAGACCCAGAACATCGCGCCCATCTCGATAACGGTCGTCCCACTGTTCCGCTATAGAGAGCAGACTTGTGTTGACACTCAAAGCATTAATATTCTCTCGACTAGCGCCGTCTATATGTCTCATACTGCTATTACGGGAATGGCCAGTATAAGACCTATAGGTCTCATTTCCTTCCCTGCGATTTACCTTAACAAACAAACCATTTTTCTACATTTCTGCTAGAGCAACTGGTACCTTCTAGAACATAGATGTTGTGTTCGGCGTTGGTTGGGAAAAGCTCTACTCTGCACTTAGAAATATACAAAAAACCGTCTTCTGAATAAGTTCAATGATAACGAATTTGGGTGCTAATCGCCTATTACAACTCTAATTGCTAAAGCGAATGAACGAATGAATGAGTCGTTGAAGGCGCCCTGCAATAAACAAAGCTTCGATTCCTGTGTGCATAGCCTACCAAACCTTCCGTCCCTCTGGGATCTTGGTACCAGAGTTGTCTGAGAGAATAGCAGCACTGGTTCGATACATCAGCAGGTCACCGGCGAATCATTGTAAAGGCCATATATGCATTCAATCACCTTCAACGATGCTACGCATGGAATCGAATGCATAGCACATCCTTAAGGGATTGATCAACGCCGAGAGCTGTGTCCTTTCTATAGTGAATGATAGTTATCGTATGGATTGTGCAGTCATAAAAAATACTCAAATAGATACCCACAAATAGCAAAACACTCCCAAATGCTAATGGTAATGTGTTCATCTTGGTACCAGAGTTGTCTGAGAGAATAGCAGCACTGGTTCGATACATCAGCAGGTCACCGGCGAATCATTGTAAAGGCCATATATGCATTCAATCACCTTCAACGATGCTACGCATGGAATCGAATGCATAGCACATCCTTAAGGGATTGATCAACGCCGAGAGCTGTGTCCTTTCTATAGTGAATGATAGTTATCGTATGGATTGTGCAGTCATAAAAAATACTCAAATAGATACCCACAAATTGCAAAACACTCCCAAATGCTAATGGTAATGTGTTTGCATGACGGAACATATTGGCATAAGCATCATAAATATCTTTCATTCCCATAGAACAACAGTGAAAGCCTTTTTTACAATCCATTCCTGTTCACAACACACAAGCTCTTCTAGCTATCGAAAAATTACTAATTTCGAAAAAAAAAACCAGCAAGTCCATAAAGGGTGAAGACTAAGCGTGGTCCACTCCGTAATAAACCCGAAATTGGGCGCCGTCGTGAGGGTGTTAAAGAATTCCGCGGATTACTCACAAACCATCCTAAAGATGTCATTCTTAAACATAACCGATATGTACAAATCTACGTAGACTCTGAAATCTAGACCGTTGAAAGTTATCCCACCATCGTGATCCATGATAATACACATCAAACCAAAACAAAAGGTCCGGTTATCCAACGAGAAGATCAACATCCATCAACAGATATACTAAGGAAACACTAGAATAGACTCCAAGGAAAACATGCGTCATCAAGAGCGACCAGCCACAAAATGATCGAACGTGTTTATAAGCAAAATAAAGGACTGTTAACTTTTTATTTACTGCCTACTACAATCTTTCACGGCAGGATATTATGTGTGAAACAACCACAATGACGCTGACATATTTGCAAAATTCCGGACCACAGGTGTCCGCGGTGAGGATCGAGCACGCTATTACCCTTTTCGGGGGCTAACGCGTTCAACACCACACCATGCAAGTCCTCAAGCAATTGTATTCGCAGCTGACAAGGATTAAACAGATCATGCCGTTATACTCCAAGATGTTACGGTGCGGGAATAAGCAAAAAGGAAGATGAAGTAGAAAAAAAGAAACCATTGGAAAATGTACTGCGGCTTGCACTAGTAGTCAATAGCTGTCCAAGTATCCAAGTAGCCATCCAGAGAGATCTAAGGTACCAGGTAACGTGTCTATCATAAGTATCATTAGATTAAGACTGGGATACTTTATCGGTACTCCATTTTTATCAATAATTTAGCATTCAACTTCACATCTGCTTATTGTGATTTACTACAGGGATAATTCTATGCTCTATTAGAATGAATGAGGGATAACAGGCTAACATTTCCGATAGAAAATTTCTGGAAGTAGACATAATCTGGAACTAAGAGGAACTAGATTGCCAGATAATATGAAATGAATAATGACGTCAACAAACCTGTTATCTCCTAGTTCAAGAAGTTCCAATTCTAACAAACTGTCAAATCCTTTGATTTCGGTGATTTTGTTGTGTACAAGATATATGCGTGTCAGCTTTGCTAATGTTGAAAGTCCTGATATCTCTCGAATTCTGCAAACAATAAAACTACGTCCTCCCGAATGCTATCAGTAGAGAGATTACCTGTTGAAACTAAGGTCAAGTCTTCTGAGGTTGTCAAGCGTCTCGAGGTTTTCGATAGCTTCAATCTGATTCTCGTAAAGATCCAGTTCAATAAGGCCGACGAGAGAACGCAGATTTGGACCCATACATTTAAGCAAATTCGTGCGTATAGCTAACTCCTGAAAACACGTTTTGAGAAGTAGTGACCCCTAACAAAAAGCGTTGGTAACACAAACCTTCAAACTGCTAAACCTTGACAAATCCGGGATATGGTCTGCCCGAGTATGGCTTAGATCAATTGACTGAAAAGTGTAGGTTATAGCAAATAAGGTCAGCTTTTCAGAAATATCTATGGGTGTGGTTCTAAGTAGATGAACCTCCACGTCGTCAGAAAGGTGATCTAAGCTGTAGTCATTCTTCAGCACAGCTTCGTACTCGTGATGGGTTATGTTAGGTGAACCGCCACTTTCTTCCTCGTCATGAGGTTCTACGCTCTTTTCGGACATTTGTTCTACAACATTTATTTTACTTCACTAGATTACAAATATATACAAGTGAAAAGTAAGACAACATACAACAAATTGATGAATATTCTAACACATCTGACAACAAAAAACTACTGCAGGAGAAGAAGTCTGTCTATTTTCTTTGGAACGGATCTGACCAAACACGCTGACCATGGGCATGATCCTCCCTGGTACCTCGCAGTAGTGCCCGCTCCTCCGTTTGCGCACTCTTGTAGTAGTCGTTTTCTATCATGGGATAGAAAGTAACGGCAAAGATACCAGCGCCTGTCAGGATCACAGTACTGATGACTGCAACGGTACCGAGTGAAGGCCGAGTGACTTTGATAGATGCTGGCAGTTTGTTTCTGACAGAAAACCAAAGAGGCACCGGAGCCCCTCTGGGCGCCCGCATTTTTTGCTGGAAAATATTGATGTATGGGTACATTTGAATAGATGTAGGTAAGATGTTCAAGATTTTAAAGATTTTCAGGCAAATCAGAAGAAAGCTAAATAACAAAACGGTCTACACATGCGTAACGGCATAGGCTAACCTGTAGGAAGTGGGATTAATTTAACCTTATCTCAAAAAGTGAGCACAGGCTAGATTGAAGCAAAAAGTGTGCATAGAAATCACTCCAGTGGAGAAATATTCTTGGAGAAGTTCAACAAAGTGGCAAGTTTCATACCCGTAAATTTTGCCCTCGTCATTCATGTTGACCTTATTTCCTTAATAATCAAGATAAAACAGGGTCCACTTAACGTAAAATGAAGTTGAAGCGACATCTAAAACTTGTCAGTGAAGCTCCAGTCTGGTCCATATCCTCTCCTTGAGTCGTTTGTGAATTGATGAATTCACAACAAGTAGATAGACTTGTTCATTAACAAGAAAATGTGACTGAACACTTTTTGAATGTGTCCAGAATATGATGCAGTCTATTATAGCCGCAGTCTATTAGCTATTCGCAGGAATCTCTGCTATCAGGGGAATCGCTAACGACTGAATCGCAGGGCAGTAAACTTTATTTCGACGATTCACAGTGACGAAAGAAGACTTCAAATGATCAACTTGCAGTCGAATCCACTCACGAGCACAGCAACTTCTGTGGATGACCAGCCGTAAGAGAACGGAATGGATGCAAGAATGCTGGAGTTTGCAAGTTAAGAGGACGAGTCGTCTTGAATGCACACTTACACCATTTGACTTCCGTAGTAAACGTCGTGGATCTCAACAGATCAAAGAATGTATTGAGCGCTGAACTGAAAAAGAGGGTCAGGTAACGAAGGAAATAGATGAAGCTGTAATGTCTTTCTGTGGACAGCCAAGAACCACTCCTGATAAATTAGCAAGAAACACATGAGTTCAATGTCGGCAGGAAAAGGAATTGATGATTCATTCACCCATTAAGTGAACTGACCTGTCTTCGGAACTATACTGTCGTTTGGCACCCAAAGTTCCGTTCTAATATGACTTCTGTTTTAAATCGTAATTCTGCTAAACAAAGGAAAGAAGAAGCGGTAGATAAAATACCGGAAAATGTATCTCAAAAGCTGCACGCTTCAAAAATCTTTATCTTATTCAAAACTGGCTATCGCCCATCAGCTTCAAAAGCAATAATTAAACTCGCTTTTTATATCGACTAGGTAACAATGTACAATTAATGGTAAACGATTTTGGCATACAGAAAACTAAAAAAAGGATGAAACTCTTGACGTTGATCAATCCCTGAGGCATGCCCCAGCATTCGACTCCAATCGTAGCATAGCACGAGGTGATTGAATGCATATCTGGCCTACACAATGACTCGCAGTAACCTACCGGTGTGTCGATCCAGTGCTGCTATTCTGCTAGACAAGTCTGGCAACAATTTGCCGAACCCTGTGGGATGGAGGGCTTGGTGGACCAGGGCGCGGGGAGCGATCTCATACGTATTGCAAGGTGCCCACGACCACTGCACTACACGGTAGAGAGAGCAAGTACGGCTTCAAATGACAACATTTTCCCATAAGTATATTAGAGACTTTTTAACTCTACAGCTTGATGTTACAGTTTGTGATCGAAATCCAGCACACTGCTGGTTCCAAACAGCCTTTGGTTTTTCAAACCGACCATCATCTAACCTCAGTAACAAAATAATCAACACGCGTCTAAATTGATGAGCTTCCACGAGGCTGATAAATAAATTTATTCGGCTAAGGTTTCGACGTCTTCGTTTTCATCAAAGTCGAATAACTCTACACCTACAACTTATCTCACTATAAATATAGAAAAAAGTTGATGACGTGTGACAGACTTTCCTAAACGTCCTCATTGTTTTGTGTGCTACACGCCCCATTAGCACTGCCGAGGCAAGGCTGGTTTTTCCACAACGACATCAATTTCTCCATTAGATAAGTAGTGGAGAAGACTCCGAACCTCACAGCCCTTCAGAAAGAGCCCTGCTCTAACTCTCCAACAGCATTTAATATTTATTTAAAACATCCCCTACATTTCAAACTTGTTCAGACCTGAAATTTTCGAAAAAAAATTTTGAACCTTTGAAATTTCCCATTGAAACACGTCAGTCGTAAGGAGTAACGGTGCATTGAAAACACCATCATGCTCTGTTGAACGAAATCCTCCGCTTATGAGAAAGCCACTTTTGGTGGGGTCCAGAAAATCAGAACTCCGTTGTTGTAAAAAGAAGAGTTTCTACCATACAGGCAAGGATCTCTGCATCCTAACGGATTTTATTGCAACTAATAAGCTTCAACATATACAGAGATATGTTGACTTGGAGCGCTCTGAGGGAGGTCAAAATTTTCGCACCATACAGTTCCCGATAGGCTGGTGTTCGGCATGCATTAAACCATCAACATTGCATTCATGTTCTATAGAGGAAATATTTCAGCTGAAATATTTTATGTTCGGTAGTGGTAATGGGAGCGTGCAGCGTAGTGGTCGGAGGCGCTCTGCAATACATTTGGGATCGGTCCCCGCACCCCAGGCTCACCAAGCCTTCCATCCATCCGGGATCGGCAAATTGGTACCACACTTGTCTGGGAGGATAGCAACACAGGCTCAATACATCGGTAGGCCACTGAGAGTCATTGTAAAAGCCAGATATGAATCTAGTCACCTCCAAACGATGCTTAATAAAGTCGAATACATGGCGCATCTCTCAGGGATATATCAACATCAACACAGTTCAGCTTTATTCAAGTTCACGGTCGTTAGAAACAAGCCGTCAAATTTTGGTGTCTGTCTCGATCGGTTGTGTTTCCACGCTAGATTGCAAAGATGAACTGAGTAATAAACTGGAGTACAAAGACTAGTAAGAATGCTTGTGAGAAATACAATAGGAAAAAGCACTGTTCTCCTCTGTTGTAATGAAAATCAGTTGAGTACAATGTATGTCCACCAGAAACCGCGTAACTTCGAGACGTCTTCACAACAGTCATCTCTGGCGAGTCGCAAGCCTTCGTAGACGCAATGAACGGATCTCGGCTACTGGAAAACCGCATCGATGGCTCGCTACCTCTGTGATGGACACTCGGATCAAATCCCTGTGGCGCTGACGAGGGCCTGTATCACCTGTAATCCCGTTGATCGTCGAGTGACTCGAGCGGGCGCCAGTAAATCCTCCATTTTTCCCTATCGCGTGCAAGAGTAGCCCAGTGGGTTCTCCTCGCTTTAGGGACTCGTCGAGCATCATATCTTTCTTCTAGGCTTTTCGTGAAGAATTCTGACCATCGGGTCGGTGGTCTTCCTGCAGTACGTTTGACATCCCGAGGAATCCAGTCACTAACAGACCTTGTCCATCGGCTATCATTAATACGCATTACGTGTCCGGCCCACCTTATCTTCGACTGTTTGGCGTATAGAACGGCATCTTTGATTTTCGATCGTTGACGTAGATCGGAGCTTCGGATCCCATCCCTTACTTGTGCGAAACGGGATACTCCTAGCATCGTCCTTTCGACTGCGCGTTCGATAACGCTGAGTGATCTTTCACCCTGCTTGCGTAGCGACCAGGTTTCTGAAGCATACGTTAGGGCAGGAAGAATTGTTGAGTCGAAAAGGTGGGCACGGAGTCGGGTGTTCTTTGTTCTCTTCACTATATCCTCGATGCTCTTGAAAGCTCCCCAAGCCGCTCGTTTCCTTCTGCTCAGCTCTGGAGCTAAGTCGTTCATCATATTGATTTCCCGACCTAGATAGACACAAATGGAGCATTAGGAGATATTCGCTCCGTTGAGCGTGAATAGGGCAAACAAAATCAATCCGTTCTTCATGAACAACGTTTTCTTGAGATTTAGTCGAAGAGCAATCTTTCCACACGCTTTATCAAAGTCCGCAAGCGTACGTTCCGCTTGGCTAATGTCTGTTGTTATAAGAACGATATCATCAGCAAAGCGAAGGTGATGTATCTGCCGACCATCGATTTTCACTCTCATATTATCCCATTCCAATGTTCGCATAAATTTCTGGAGGGTGGCGGTAAATAATTTGAGCGACATGGTATCACCTTGCCTTACTCCCCTTTTGACGTCACTGTTAATATCGTTGTAGAATGGTGAAATCTTGGTTGTGAAATTTTTGTACAGCTCACGAAGAATCTTTATGTACTGAGTAGGGACTCCTTGACTACCAAGGGCTTCCATGACTGCTTCTATCTCAGTTGAGTCGAAGGTCTTCTCTAAGTCGATGAAAGTGAGACAGAGCGGTCTTTTGTACTCTCGCGATACTTCTGACGAGGGCAGTGGCCACGAAATGTAAGCCGGAACAAAAACTGTTGGCAACTTTGTGTACGGCCGTCAATAAACGAGGATATCGACAACCCAGAGAATTCTAACATTGTTTTCCGCATACGCGAACACTAAATTCTACGCGGAGAAACATTAGCCGTGAAAACAAAAACGACGTGCAGAAAAAGCACTCACAAGAGGAATATCAGATACAGAACGTGCTATAACATCACTTCTCCAAGGCAGTGCGATTGTAGCGCCCTAGGCGAAAAGGAGCAGGGTTTTCGATGGATGGAGAGCTGCAACATTGGAGGATACATTCTAGAATTTCATGTACAACTGTAGAAATCATGGAACTAAAGGGCAATTGTCTTCATATTAGGGTAGATTTTAGCAAAATTTGTACAACATGGTAGAAGCCTTACGCCTAATAATTATTGCTATGACAATGAAAGTGTAAATCGGTTGCTAAGATATTGTTGAAAGAATCATCAAATTGTAATTCTACCAATTCATTCTTCACTTTCCTCTTGGACTTCCAATATAAAATTCGTTCTTCAGTAACAATGTTTCAGAAGATTTAGCACCTTTGTGAGCCTGGAAAGAGTCAGAGAATGTTCTTTGTAGATCCATAGGGATGCGCCGTGCTTTCAACTTCACTGAGCATTACAGAACTGATAGAACCCATTAACATGTTATGATTTTTGGGAAGCGGCACATGTATCAAATGAGTGTTTCTTATGACGACGGCGTATGTGGCGCAATGGTTGTAGCTGGCCTGCAACACACTTGGGATCTACCCCGCTAGAGGGATGGGTGAATTGGTTAACCCATGGCCCAAGATTGAACTGAATACCTACACGTACTGCAGAGCAGTTCTAAGCTTTGCTCCAGGCGTGCCCTCATTTCCTCTTGAACTACGCCAGTTTGTCCGATCAGCAGTCTCGTGCCATGAAGCACATGGAAAGTCATTTAATGACGGCGAGATTTATTCGTTGTCGGTTGGAAACACTGAGAAGTCATATTTTTTCGCTGGCAAAAATTAACGTAGCTGAATCCGTTTATGATTTGGAATGTCTTGATTTCCACTGGTTGTGAATACTACATGGCTAGAAGTACTACAATTCAGCATCACAGCATTAACATTTCTATGCTTGTAGAATGGGATTTTCATGCTGGAGAGACACGTGTAGCTCATTGTTCGGAGAAGCCCTGCAACACACATGGGATGGATGCCTACGCCCCTGGCACACCAAGCTTTCCGCCACTCCGGGATTGCCAAATTGGTACGATTTGTCCGAGATGATAGCAGCACTGATACGAGACACTGGAAGGCACAGCGTGACATTGTATGGGTGAGATATACATTCTGTCATCTCCAACAATGCTTAATGAAATAGAATGCATGGCGCTTCCCTCAGGGATTGATCAACGCCGAGGGCTTTATCCTTTATCTCTTGAGTATGGCTTCACGTCATCTACGGACAGAAACTGCCACAGTTTGTAGGAAAAACTGTTGAGAAAGTCACGACAAGCTTTAATTGTCATTTAAACGGATTTAATTATGGATGTCAACATGAGTAGAACTTCCAAGTGACACTGCAATAGCCTACTCTTGCCTCGGCATTAATTTTTTCCAATGATGCTGGGATATTTGCAGAACTATGGACCGCAGGTGTTTGCGGTAGAGAACAAACGTGCTATTGTCCTTTCCCGGAAGTAACGCGTTCACCACTACACCATGCAGGTCCTTCGTTTCGCATGTCTCTCAGTTAGTTCTATGGATCTCTACCATCAGCAATCACCTGTCAGCGGGATTGATCCGGGGAGCCCAAATAGGCATAAGAAAAGATTAATTTTTTCGTTTGCTTTCGTTCCTTGTAGTCGTCATCAACGGACGAGATTGCTACAATCGTGCATACATTGAATTCTCGCTAGACAACTACCTGTACCCTATAATACCTCACAAATTGCACTGAACGGTACTCACACTCACTGAAAAACTGCATAAAACTTCGAATTTTAATGGTTTTTGATATGAATTCGTTATGCAGCGCGACTGTACTGTAAAATGAATTGTATAAACAAATATCCACTAGGATTTGAAATAGTTTTTCTTTACAAAGGCGCAAAGGGGTAATAAACGATCCGTTGCTGTCATAAGTATCACCATGGGACTGCCTGTACCCCTAAGCCAATCAAAGTACAGTGGACTTCCATGTTCTTCAGATTCATTGTAGGAATGTCAACACAATACAGGCCTAACCAACGGCTGGACACCACAATCTCTGCTAATTCAACATAGTAAGTTGAGCATTGGTTTCTTCACAGCGCTGGCAATTGCGTCAACTTCTGTTTTCTCAACATCCTTATCCATTTGCATATCAGTCTTTCTCCATTACAGTACTACCTCGTATTTATCCATTCATCCAACGCAGACATGAAGAGTAAATGGTCTTCGCAAAACTTCGGGTGCTAGTCTGATCCGCTTGCATGGAGAAAGAACCATCAGTAGAGTAAGGCCGTTCCGGCGCAACTGTGTAAACCTGAGAACTTGGTGGATGAAGACATTCATCTCATAAAAGAGTAAACTTTATTCTACTGCCAAATTTTATGAAAAATTTATAGGACAGCAGAAAACTTCGTGATCGTTGACAATTCAGTAAACCATTCAGTCATGGATTATGCGTCGACAAACGTGTCAGCTTAATGTTTGCACAATTTTTCGCCAGCTTGTACATTTTTTATAAGCACGAAAGTACTAACAAAGATCTTAGTTTATTCAACATGAGGATAATCGGGCCAGTTACCTTCAAAATACGTAACGGCAGGAAAAACGCTTCATTTGGATGGGCGTTCACAATCGAAGAACGAGGCACTGGCAAGCACCACCACTCTTCATGAACTCGCTCATGTCCACCTCAACGACGGCCATTTGGCGACCTTCGAGTGCTTTCCGAGTGGCGGACTTCACTCCTACAGGGGAGATGACCGTGTTCCGGACGGTGATGGCATTGCAGACGAACGCAATCGCCTCTTCGTCAGAAACGGCGATGGAATGTGGCATTCGTCGCACAATCTGTAGTGAAACATCCTCAAAGCATGAAACATACTAAAACATGTATTTATTAGTTGGTTTACCAAGAACGTTGCTTCCTATACAAGGTTTACGAATTCGATTAATTCACATGTTGGAAATGAGACAAAAACAAGGGATAAAGCTCCAGGCGTTGATCGGTTCCTGAGGGATGCACCATGCGTGCACTCAACTTCAATAACCATCGTTAAAGGTGACTGAATGCATATCTGGCCTTTACAATAAGTTGCAGTGGGCTACTGATGTATAGAGCCAGTGCTAGTATCCTCCCGGACAAGTGTGGTTCCAATTTGCCCACCCCGGGGGTTTGGAAGGCTCGATGGAGCTTGGGCGCTGGGGTCGATCCCACGTATACTGCCGGGTGTTTCTGACCACTGCACTATACATGAGGTGAGATGTAGCAGCATGTATCCATGCATAATTTAGTACATGTTGTGCTGGGAACAGAGCAAGTTTAATTCAAAACGAATTTTGGACGTGAAGGCCGGAATGCATTAAATAAACGGCTTCAAGAATCCGAGATATCTTGCCCCTCAGGGACGATAATAATCGTGTTCATGAACTCCTGGAGCTTTCAATCTCGGATTCCACAACAAATCATAGTCATTTAGATCAAATCAGACTCTGTAGTTGAGTGCATCAAGCATGCACCATCAACACTGCAAAAAGCCTTGGTTACTGTCATATTCTTAAAGTTATTTAGTGGGGCCATTCCGAAAAATACTTCTCACGGTACCCTGCCAATATCTTCATGAAAGATCCTGACTGCATTGTCAGCTGAAGAACTACCGATTGTTTAACACTTTACTCACTCAGAAACTCAGTCTAAAACACTTCTTGCTCAATGTATACGAGAAGGGTATTCACCATTGCAAAAACATCAAGAATCAAATCACCGTTCCGTACAGCTTTTAAAAAACGCTGCAATCCACAGTTTGGTCAAAATGCCGGTAGCTGGTGTACAGATTATCTAGTGTTCAAACCTTGGAAAACTAAGAGCAGACCTCTTTTTTTGTGTTGTCTGAGAACGCCGGTGGGTACCAAAGGGCAGTAGTTTCGTCAACTGGGGCGAAGCAGGTATCCATGTGATAAAAGGTGGGGTGGATCAGCTCACAGATCACCGTCTCGAAGTCTCCAAGCACTTTGATTTTATCGTATACCTAAATAAAACAGGTCAAATGGTATGGAAAACACCAAAGAAGTAGCAAATGTCATCTTGATAAGGGCCAATTTCAACAGACCCCTTTAGTAGATCGTGGTCCATAACCGGCCCAAAGTGTTCTTGGGTCCGAGAAGACGGCATCGCCTCCTCCTTCGAAGAATTCCGGATAGTCTTCACCGAAAGTATGAAAGTTCTGTGATTTGAACCACTTCAAATAGTGTTCTTGTTCTCCTGTTCTATAAAATAACTACTGCATTGGATAAAATTAATACCAGACTTTTGCAATACATATATTTTGGAGGGCACTACTATGTGGTAAGTTGAATCTTGTGGTGAAAACATTCAGTTTGCTATGAGGCTTCTCATCAACAAACTCTTCCTAGTGTGTTCTAATCAATATAACCAGAACCGAAATCTTTTGCCAATAAAAAACAAATATGACCAGAGATGTGTAATTCTAGAGTTTTGGAGCACAAGGGTTATCAGAAGCCATTTTCAAAAGCCGTCTCACCGTTAAATGGTTCTCTAGTCCTACGAATGATATGCCGATTAGTGCTGATAGCAGACTTTGCAATTCTCGACGCACTTTGTCGATACTCTGACAATATTTCCTTGATACGATAACCTCTCTAACATTATATTGATAGCCCATGTTTCATCTGCCATGTATAGGAAAGAAATAGCCTTCAACGAATTCAACGAATGCAAATTTGGCACTGAGAAATGTTCCGAGACTTCTTCCTTGCATAATAATGCGTTGAACGACGTCGAGTAGCGTCTGGAATCCGACCCAAGCGCCACGACGCAGTGCAATCACAAAGTGGATAGTTTCTTCCAAGCAAAAGAAAGGCGGATTCATAACGACGATATCCTCACTTTTCATGGCTTAATTCATCCAAAGCACAGAAACCGCTGTACGTAGATTTGCTTCAAATCATGTCTACAGCTGGTGGCAACGCTAGCAGTTTGCCTCTACCTTGTCTCCCATTCGTCCTTACTGCTCTCATTTGGTTCATGAAACCATTCGACGACTTCACGTCCCAATTCAAACTCATAAAAAACCGCATAAACTTGCCTATCCCCCATTTTTTTCTTATATCCACCAATGAACACAGACTAGTTCAATGTAGGAAAAACGCGTTAAAAAATTTTAAAGCAAAAACTGTGTTTCATAATTAAGTGTAACAGAAGAGTAAAGAGTTTTTAAACCATAAAACGTCAAATTTTGCGTAAATAGACACTACATCAATTCCTAAACAGTCTAGTACCAACCTTTCTTTGTGTCGGAATTTACTTAGATATACTTTGTTGTTGTAGACGAGACCAGAATTGCAAACGAAAACCTGATCGGGAAGACCGGGTGTCTGATCCATCGTCAATACCTAGAATAATAACATACCCAGGATATCTAGAATAATCATAACATCACAATGATGCTAAGATATTTGAAAAACTCCGGACCGCAGGTGTGTGGGGTGAGTGGCATTGTGACTTCGACTACAGCCTCAGCTCAACTATGTTCATTGCCAATTTGAGCTCCCCAGATCAATTCCATTGACGGATGATTGCTGATGGCAGCGTTAGGTAGAAGAACTGGCTGAAAGGATGGCAAAACGAAGGCGTCAGTAGTGGTGTACGTAACATGTGGGCCACCGAGAATGGTAATCAAAAAGGGTAATAGAGTGTTCTATCCTCATCGACACACCTGCAGTCCAGAGTTTTGCAAATATCTCAGCATCATTGTGGTTGTATCACACATAATATCCTGCTGTGAAAAAATATAATAGGCAGCAAATAGAAAAGTTAACATAATCATAACATTATTTATAAGAGCAACGGTGTTCTTCTTTGAATGGCCTACGAACAATTATTTTTGCAACAAATTATCCATTTCAACCTCGTAACGGTTTATCGCCTTATCGTGGCTCGGAGGTGTTCCTGGGTGTCGGACTAGGATGTACAGCAGAGGATTTGAATGACAGGAAACATTTGAAATCATTTTAGTATAGCTAGAAAGAAACAAAACATACCTAAATGTAATGGACGCAACTAAGTAAGTTCATCAAAACTCAGCAAAAAAAAATATTTATCGCAGACACCGATAAATCACATACGCATCACTCGTACCTGGACTCCTTCTTTCTCGATTGCCTCCTTAAGAGAACTCCACTGTTTGTAGGCTTTCTCCTTATCCACTACTCCTCCCATCCATGGATTTATCGTGTACTAAAGCAAAGTTATGAAACTGTACAACGAAATTCTTTAGTACTGGACAAAGACCTCAGTACCTCCACGGAGAAGTGCTTCGGTGGCACCATCAGGACTCGCTTCAGAAGCTGACCTGCCGCTTGTGACATGTCTAAACGAAAAAATGAGCAACTAAAGAAGAACTGCCACACCTGGCTTGCTTTATATCAAAAGTTCATATTGAAGGAAAGAAAGAAAGGACGAAACGAATAGAATGTAAGTGGGAAAGAGGCATTTCGAATCATTTCAAGCGGCGAGTACTGGCGTAGGCAAAGCCAAAGTCAGAGTACCATACGACATGTACAAAGAAGACTATAGTACCATTATAGTTCGATATTTGGATGGCCCGTCTTCACCAGTTGTGTGGGCCCCATCATAATCTCCAAATTTTCGAAATTTTGTTGGCTTGGCCATTGTGTTTCCCTGGACTCCCGAGGTCAGCTAGGACAAAGTCTGCTCAAAGTCGTCACCGTCACAGGCAGCCGCAACCCTTGTGGATCAGAGTGAGATTTGCCACCATGCGACTTTGATAGTAGGATGGTAGGGGATCCTCCTATTGGTTTACTCTTAGCTAGGCTTCCTGTTGAGAACGCCGGACCCCTTCTCAACTTGGGAGACCCTGCTGGGCGGATGAATCTATCCGTTTTACATCGCAGTTAGACACCCAGGAACACTTCCTAGCCACGATGAAGCGGTATGCTGTTGGGAGAAGTAACATTATAACACGAAATAACAGCAACAACAACGTTACAACAAAACAACACAACATTAACAACAAAGAAACATAAAATAGCACTGAAAATAGTATTACAATATTAATAACACTACGTTTCGTTCGTTGCGTGAGGATATCAACAACAACAAAAGGCGGGAACTCATGGTGAGCTTTGCTATTTTCTTAAAATGGACTCAGAAAATGGATTTATCACTACGTGGTGATAAACTATCCGAAAACGCTTACGATGGAGAAGAAACGTTACCTGGATGAGCGGTTCACTTCGTCGGTTGTGGCTTCCCGGCCGAAGACAAACAATGACGTCGGCATCTGGACGTAGACGAAACCGTCGAAGGTCAGCAGTAGGACGAACCCGTTCCTTTGTCAACGACAAAAGAGACGGTCGTGGTGGAAATACAGACCTTGTGATGAAATGCAGCAAAGGGGAAGACTAGCAGCGCACCATCGTCATGACGTCACCTCTATCGCTAAAAAGCCTCTTTCTGGACAAAATCCACTATTTAATTACAAGTATACATAAAGATAAAGCTCTCGCCGTTGATGAATCCCTGAAGGATGCGCCATGAATTCAACTTCATTAAGCATTGTTGAAAAGTTGACTGAATGCATATCTGACCTCTACAATGACTCGCGGTGGCCTACCGATGTATCGAACCAGTGGTGCTATCCTCCAAGACAAGTATGGTACCAATTTGTCGACAGAGGGATGGAAGCCTTGGTGGGCCAGGGACACGAGAGGATCGATCGTGTGTGTGTGTGGTGTGTATGGTGTGTATGGTGTTGCAGGCGCTCCCGACCACTGCGTCATACGCACCGTACAAGTATACAAACTCGGTTTTAGTTAAGCTCTCAGGGCAATCCACAAAGGTCTGAAGAGTTCTGTGTATGGATGCAATGTCACTGAGAGCGTTAAGTGGACAAAACGAACTTCGCTTGAGCTGAGACGTCTGTACGGTCTCCTTTCTTCGCTGAAAATCCAGAAAAGATATCTCCATGGTCATTTTTAAGTATTTGACATACAAGAATTGCGGCTGTTTTAGGTCATAAAGTATTTATTACTAGAGCAAATAGGAACGACGAAATTTCGAACGCTATCAGTTGTGGCCCGGTTCTGATCGATCGTCACAAGGTCAACACCGGTCGTTATCTTATCGAACTTCACCTGTACTTTGTACCAGCAGGCAGTACGCAACTCACCAACTCCAGCACTGCTCTATTCTGAATCCGTGTCACTGACTTCGCTGAGCAGACCTCCACTTGATTTCGAAGTGAGTGATCAACGGATTTGTTGAGGTTGTTCACCTCGCACAAGGTTGTTGTATAACTCTGCTCGGGTAACGTTGGGACGTCTTCGTCTTCTTCAGTGACGTTGGTCCGAGTCGACGACTCCTTCTGAAGAAGACGAAAACGTCGATACGTTAGCCGAATAAAAATTACGTGACAACCTCGTGTAAGCTGAACAGTGTAAACGAGTATAGTCATTGGTGCTTCGAAACCGACTTTCCTTGAACCTCGGTGTGCTTAATCAATATGTATTTTTTCCTTGATGAGCTTACACGAGGTTGATAATAATATTTATTATCGGCTAACGTTTCGACGTCTTCGTCTTCATCAGAGCCGATGATCCGAGTCGATGGTCCACGCTTGTTATTCGCCTCGATGTGGCGGCTTCGCCTTCGTGTCGAGTCAGGTCTTCTTCAGCGGTCCATCTCCTAAGCACACCGAGGTTCAAGGAAAGTCGGTTTCGAAGCATTAACACGCTTTGTGCTAGCTAATGATAACACCGACTTCTGGAGGATGTGCGCGATGATATATGTCCGGAAGAAAAACAAGTAGTTACCAACGGATATTATCATTATATCTACCATCAGCATCGTGTATAAAAGGGCATCACTGAATGAGTGTGCCTCATTCGAGGAGATGGACCGCTGAAGAAGACCTGATTTGACACGAAGGCGAAGCCGCCACATCGAGACGAATAACAAGCGTGTGCCATCGACTCGGATCATCGGCTCTGATGAAGACGAAGACGTCGAAACGTTAGCCGATAATAAATATTGTTATCAACCTCCTGTAAGCTCATCAAAGAAAAAAATACATATAGTCATTGGTATTTCTTCCTGTCAGCCGTAGCTGTATAAATTCATCCTAATACGAAAGAATTTCATTTTTAGATGGTTGTTTCGGCCCCAAAAGCGAAAATCGATTTGTACTATGACGTCATCTCTCCCTACTCTTGGATCGCATTTGAGGTTCGATTAACGGACACATATTGTTTCTGTTCTTTATTTCTTAGGAACCTTTATTTTACTGCAGAGTAAATAAACGTTCGCCCGTTGCATGAGGCGCTCTTCGATACACACGTGGGATCGATCCCTGCACCCGTGGCTCACCAAGCCCTCCATTCCCCGGGGGTCCGCAAATTGGTACCATACTTTTATGGAAGGATAACAGCACTGGCTCGATACATCATGAGGCCACCGCGAGTCATTATGAAGGCTAAATATGCATTTAACCACTTTCAAACAGATGCTTAATGAAGTCGAATGCATGGCGCGTTCTTCAGGGATTGATCAACAGCGAGAGTTCAGTTCAGTAATCAAGTTTAAGTATTAAAACAGCAATTAGAACGAGTAATTACAGTCGCATGGGAAAAATCTATGTATGCCAACTGTTCTGAACTCTTACTTGAACTAACGAACTGTCCTTCTTTTGAACTCCCGCGGGGATGTTAGCGCCTGTTCCTAAAACGCGATAGCTCACATTTCGGCGGCTTCGCATTCTTCAAAGCATGGACGTGTCATATGCCCTTATTTTATTGTTAATTACTTACTTGCATACTTGGATGGTTCGTCCTCACTGGTTGTGCAGGGACCGAGAACAATTTCCACTTTTTCGGAGTTTTGCTGTTTTAACCATTGTGGTTCCCTGGAATCCTGAGGTCGTCACAGGGAGATATGCCACCATGCGACTAATTTGATACAAGGATGATAGTGGCTGGCGACGATCAAGCGGTAAACCGTTGGGAGGTATTTTACCAGTATGAATATTATATTACGAATATTTTCTAGTCTTAACGAAAATCTAGCTTATATAGCATACCAGAAATCAGCCTGTGAAACGTTCTGTTTCTCAAACGGTTTGAGCATCGCATGTGGTTAACACACGGTCAAAATGTCATCCACAACGCCATCGCCACTATACTGTTAGAAAAGGCCGTTCATAAGGTGTAATATTAATTCTTAGTGTCGAGGTTTATTGGAAGTCGGTTTTTCGAATTCTTACATGAACCACATCCGTCTAACGTGGAGTCCCAGCGGAGAGGCAGATAATTGACGATGGAAACGGATTTCGGAGTTGAGGTCTTGCCAGTCACAAATCCGCCTGGAACAGAAAAGTTTTATGTTCTTTGGGAAATTGGTGGGTACTTAATAATCCCTTACATGACTGAGCATGACTGAGCTTAGGCGAAGTTAGTATTAAAATCTTTTCTTCGGCTGACGTTTCGACGCCTTGGCTTGATTCAGAGTCACGTTGATCCGAGTCGATGCTCCCAAACTGGTCGGTTGTAGCGATGTGGGTACTTGTGGCCGCATCAAATCAAATACGGTAGAGGGAGCAACTCTCCATGTCAATTATTAGCTCAATCATGTAGACAACTTTTGACTATTCTTGCTGAGGTTCAAAAAAGTAGGTTTTTAAGATGGTAGCTACTCACTAAAAGCACGAATGCGCACTTTATGAAGAATCCTGTGCCTATCTATACAATTTCCATGAAGGATAAAGGATAAAGTTTTCGGCGTTGATCAATCCTTGGGGGATGGGCCATGCATTCGACTTCGTTAAGTATCGTTTGGAGGTGATTGAATGCATATGTGGCCTTCACAATGACTCGCGGTGGCCTGCTGATGTATCGAGTCAATGCTGCTATCCTCCCAGACAAGTCTGGTACCAATTTGCCGACCATGGAGTGATGAGGGGCTTCGTGAGCCATGACCGCCAGGATCGATTGCACGTGTGTGCTGCAGGGCATCTCCAACCACTGCGCTACATGGGCTCACTACAATCCCACACGGCTTGGCAGTTGGGTGTTTTGACGTGATTTTTCCTTTGAGATAGCTGATGAGCATTAGTAGTGCTAGATATCTAGATTACCCAGTAAGGAGTATATAGAGCTACTTGAAGAATCTATTATGAGATTTTCGCAATCTCTATTCGGAAACGGGGGAAGCGATTGTCGCTGTCGCGTTGCGAAGCTATTCTCAAGATGGCAAACTTCACTGATCGACGACCATCGTTTACCTTTAGTGACGCCTTTACGGCATTGTAGCACTTCTTAGGGCTTTATGAGAAAAATGTCACTGCAGCACTCACATAGTATTGAAGATCGAGAAAAAAAAAGGGAAGCCACAAGGACTATTTTCAAGCTTTAAGTCACCTTTTATCATGAAAACCCTTTCATTTTCCACTGTTCATCTAATCGTATGGGATAATGTAAGATTAATTTGTGCATTATTGCAGTCGCTACTTCGCTATCAGAACATATGGCCCATTCAGGTCAATCTCAAGCCTTTCTCGCTTGGGACAATAATGAGATCAAGCGGTACCACTTTCTCAATTCCATGGTCAAAATTTCCCTTCCACAGTTTTTCTTTCAAGTAAGCCCGTGTGATTTTCAGGCAACAAACCGCCGGGATTGTTACCTTCCAAGAGCCTCTATATGCTAAAAGATTTACAGAGAAATAATGATTTTTGGAAAATGGAACTCTCTCCTCCAGAGGTTTGTCGAAAAATGTTGGTCGTTGAAGTGGTTTTCAATCTTTTCATATTTCAGGATTTCATGAAGTGGATAAAGACTGAGACTAGCGACAATGCCATGAAGCTGCTATTGGTAATACAGAAAGAACAACCACGTGGGTTAAATGGAAATTTAATAGTGTGACGACCAGGCTAAAGGATCTTCAGCTTCTTAGGAAAAGCACTATAGTGCCTCCAACGTGTGCCAAAGTTGCCTAGTAGATTCTTCTCGTCCGACGAAATCGAAGAACTCCATTGTTTTTCTTCGATTTTCATGAAGAATTCTGACCATCGAGCCGGCTGTTTTTTGTTGTGAGCTTACGTGAAGTCAGTCTTGACGTCTCTTCTTCACCGTTGCAGTTGCAATAGGTCATCTGATTCTTGATATTTTGCTATATGTATTCATGCTTGATCGTTCAGGTAGGTCAGAATTTTGGATCATTTTCTCTCACTCTCTCTTACTTTCTCTCCTACACTAACAGGACACTCCTAGTCTCTCTGTGGGAGTTTCGACAAAACTAATTGATTTGTCGTCTTTTTCGTTATTATCATGTGGCAAGCGTCCATATTACGGAAGCATACATTGGAGCAACAAGAACCTTATCGTCGAAAGAGTAGCCCCATACCAATTCTTTCGACTACAAGGTTATTCTCTTTTCAAGGTTTTTAAGGACCTTAAGGACATGGTGTTCTTGTTCTCTTCATTACATCCTCAGTGTTCTTTTAACTCGCCCAAGCTTCTCACTGCCTCTTGCTCAGCTCTAGAGCGAAGTCGTTCATCATGTTGGCCCCATGACTCAGCTGCACATAACTGCAGCACTCTGAGATATTCGTTCAGCTGAACGTGAGTGAATCCATTTCTTATGGAAAGAATTTGGTTAAGGTTCAGCTACAGACCAGTTTCCGCAACCGCTGTCGAACTCAGCCGGCATCTGTTCGCTATAGCTAGTGATTAGTGTTATAGGAATGTCAAAATTGTTGGAAGAAGATGACGCAATATCAGACGAAATTTGAAACGGCTGATCAGGACTAGAACTAGTGTTTAGTCACAATTCAACCAAAAAAGAAGACCAGAGTTTTTAACAGGAGAGCGGGATATGAGGAGAAAAATAAGTCTTCTCTGTTTCAAATGAATTAATCAAGCTTCGTATTGCATTTGATCCCCCAAACTCTTCTTATCCCTTACGCGATGAGGTGATCCCTATTGGAGAAGTAATATGGTTCGAAAATTATGAATAGTTTCAACTTTAAGTCAATAAATCTCAACTTAGCGCGAATTTTGTTAATTACAATAGAAACTTTTGGGTTATGCATTTTCTTGATTGCAGGATAGAAGGTCCACTCAGAGATTGAAATCCTAGATGGAGTTCTGATTTTCTGGAGCCAACGACCGATATTCTTTCATTTTTTTTTTGCTCAAAGTTTCGTATTTCAAACATGTTCTTCATTCTATCATTCAGCTTGCAGCTGGCGCTTTTGCGTCAGAGTTCTTAAAACTTGCAAAAATTATGCTAGTGCGGTAGACCACGGTCTCTTCTAAAAATCTTTTATTGTTTTTTATTTTGTATGACCCGTCTTCACGTCTTCTGTGTAGATGCCAGCACTTCTCATATTCGATTCGTTTCCTCGCATCAATGGTCCACGAATATCTCGCAACTTTTACGTGTGGCTTCGGTTATTGCTTGAGGATTTTCATTTCATCTTGAATGTTGTAGAATGCTGGTTGAGCAGTTCTCCTTAGAGTCCTGAGATAGGTGGGCTGGAGCGTTCCCTGTTGGATTGCTGAGATTGTTTTTTCCGGGCAAAGTCCGGAACCAATCATCCGACCCCTGAGGGATGAGAGGCTTGGTTGGCCCGTAGCGGAATCGAGCTATACCATGCTCGTGGTGACGGACATCGCTACCACTGTATTATCCGCCCCTTCTATAATTCTTTAAAGTTCTTAACCCCAAAGATACTTCATTTTTCAAGGAATTGTCGCCAGTACCCGAAAAATCTACCTCATTGCGAGAGTTGAATGTCATATCCGCGGACCTGGATTTTGAGGGTCGAGGCTTAAATCTTGAGGCTTCACTGGTAGTCTGCTAATTGGTTGTTTGCTAAACAGTTTCCGTAGTTTAGGTGTCCTTCAAAAAACCAGACCTTCAAGAAAACTGCAATCCAACCAGCTAACTGTCTAAGAATTATTAACTCAAATGACCAATTTTATAAACTTCGCATAAATAATCAGTATATATATATGTATATATATATATATGTAATGTATATATCGGTGTATATGTTCATGCGAACTGCCTGTTGAGCTGATGCAAGGTTGGTATAAGTTGTCATTGTTCGACGGCGTTTCGGCGAATTGGCCTTCCTCGGAGTCTCGACGCGTTTTATATAACAATAGTGTTATAAATCGGTGATAAATCTATAGTAGTAAAGATGGGCTGACATACAGATAAACGCCAATTTGTTCAAAAGCTACTCACCCTACTGTTGCGAGGGGGACTACTCGTGTTGTTCACATGGAATAACGAGTGAGACACACGCAAGTCAGAAGATCACTTCGAAATGAGGCTCCAGGTCACGTGTGACGTTCGTAAGGCGTTCGTCTTTCCCTTTCACCTTTGGTCTTTTGAAATTTATCGAAAACTTCTTAATAGTCTTGCGCTTCAGTGTTTCTGATTCGTTTGCTAGGATCCGGACAGTCACTCGAAAATCATCGCCATTGTGCTTTTATGCTCTATGCGTACCTAGAAGAGTGTTTTGAGGAATTTTAACTTTCCCATTTAGATGTTCTGTTATGCGGACACAAAATGGTATTCCCGTTTCCCCAGTGTATTCCTCATCGCATGCCTTACACGAGATCAACCATGTTGTATCTGGTCTCATACAACTCCCGTCGCTCCCGTTAAGGCAGATCACAGAACTTTTTGAGCTGCACGAACGATCATAGAACGCTACGTGACTTTCAAGAAAACACCATCAATTAGTTCGCATCTGCCTCTAAAAACCAATTTGTTAAAAAAAAAATTGCTCACCTTGCTGTTGCAAGTGGGACTACACGTGTTGTTCACGTGGGATGACGAGTGAGATTCACCCAGGTCACAATATCAGTTTGAAATAAGGCGCTAGGTCACGTATGATGATAGTAGGCATCATTCATCTTAATGGTTCACCTTTGGACTTTTGAAATTTATCCAAAACGCCTCGAGAATCTTGCGCGTTGATGTTTCTGATTCCTGCCCTGACATCCTGACAGTCGCTTCAAAATGATCGCCATTGAGCCTTTGTGCCCTATGTGTACCCAGAGAAGTGCTTTGGCGATTTTTAACTATCCCTTCTTGGTTTATGCGGACACAAAATGGTCTATTTTCTCAGCATATTCATCACAGCATCCCTTATTTTATGTTAGTTATTTGTATTTAGATGTTAGCTCTTCATTAACGCTATAGATTTATCGCCGAAGTGTTGAGAAGCAAACCAATTGTGTGTCACTTACTCATATCACGAAGCCATCCATTTCATGGGAACTCGCTGTTAATATGACACTAAGTAGTTTATCGTAATCAACATTCAGAAGAACTGGAGACTACTTCTCGCGAGTTCTGGAAGCGAATTTGGATGGAGGGAAAGCCAATTTTCCGTCGAGAAGACTTTGAGAAGGTAGTTTCCATGTTGTATATATGGAAGAGTCAATGACTGAATTACGATTTGCTTTTGCTCAGTCTTCTCAGATTTAGTTACAGTTTTGGTTTTATTTTTCTTACTAATGAGATTTTAACAAGATTTTATGTACTAATGGCCAGTGGAGTTACTGATTACTCACGTTTCATCGACAAATTGAACGCCGATGATATAGCTAGCCAACTTCAGCAGAACACTTCTGATGCCCTTAACTATGGAGTGAGTGCAGAACATTTCTCTTTAATTATTTATCCGACTAGATCTAGGTATCACAATATAATGTAGGCGTTTTGAACTCGCCTTGTATCCAGTATTAACTGGGTGATCACTACAAGGTTATATGGTGCTCGTCCAGTTGGTCATTGAAAGGCCAATTTTGAAAGCGTCCCTGGAGGATTTGATGCAAAATATGTAGTAAGAGTAAAAGCTAAAGAGTTGGTGGAATTGTATCAGCAATCAGCACTAGTACGTTCGTGCATATGGATCTATCCGAACCTTTAACAATCCGAGTCACTTATTTTCAAGTCAAAAACATTAGATCATCTTCAACTATCTTATTCGCTTACGTTCCAACGTCTCACCACAACTAGGGTGAAATCCAACAAATCTAAGTGCTAGGACTTGAAGATATCTTTTAAAGAAGATCACCATGCTATAAAATGAAATGCGCAATAAGATGGATGGAGCAACAGCAAGAGACGATACAATTACCAGTTGAAAAAAACCATCCATAGCAATCTGTGAGTTGAAAGCTTCCTCATCGATAGTTGGATGTGTAGTTTACTCTTTAGGAACTACTTAAATGATTTGTAATCGTTCTAGTGGAAGACTCTCCTTCATGGATGCCGTTTTTATTGGAAAATGAAACATTGCCTAGTGACAGGGATATGTTTTTGAACAATGATCTTTGTTCGAGAGCTTGGAAGCTGACGATGTTTTTTCCACACGTTGCCTTCTCGTGGAAATATACTGTCATCGAAAATGTTGTAGATTAATATGACAGCATAACTGAGCACATAGAAAAGACAAGAGTGAATGAGAGTGCCAGAATTATAAGACGTCGTATCTCAGAGGACACGTTATAAGTGGTACGATAATAACAAGTCGCAGGAAATGTCCGTCACAGGTAAGATAGTGTCCAGGCTTGTGGTCAGAAACCTTGCTTGTATCACTTATCTTAAGAAAGATCTTAAAAATAAACAATCGGGATTTTTCCATGCTTTCGAAGGTTAAAGAGGTAGAGGTTACAAAATTAAGTGAAGGATATGAAGTTCTGCCAACTACAAAATCACGATGACAACCCTTGGCCTGATTGTATATCGTCGACTATAGAGATGGTAATGTGTTTCTTTTGTTTCCCATCTATTTGATTTTCAGACCCACCTTTCGGCTAATTCGTTCCTCAAGTTTTTTTTTTGGACTTCTTGTTCCCCGAAATAGGCACCGGTTTGCGCGCTCATTTGTGTGCTTCCACACCGTGTATTTTCCGGTAGATTATAGGTCCTTACTTCGTCCCTCTCACATTAATTGACATAGAAGTGGCGCTACATAAAGATGCCGAAGTCCTCTGCACATATATAACGGCGCATTTGGCGCAGCGATTAGAGGTACTATGCAATACACTTTTGTCTTTGATTCGAACTCAGGCCCTGGGCGAACCAAACCCTCCAGCTCTCCAGAGTTGACAGGATTTCTCTGACTGTATGGTACAAGTCGAAGAACAGGAATTCCGCTAACAAAATGGTCGGATTTTGGAAAATGGGTGTCTTTAGCATTAGTTTGATTACCAACTAAAGCACATGATAACCATGAATTAGGTTACATTTGGTTTGTCCCTATTTCAGTCGAGAACTAGCGGTATTCTATATTACTATGGCAGTTTTAAATCTGAGTTGTAATTTTGATTTTCTAGGCGTTTGGAGCTCCATGGATAGTAGTGCACAAGGATGGAGAAGAGCACGCGTTTTTCGGGTCCGATCGTCTTCATCTCATCGGTCATTTAATTGGCCACGAGTTTTCCGGAGGACTCACACAATTCGCCAAATTGTAGCCAAGTTCTTCGAAACGTTGGAGTGAACATATTTTTGAACAGCGAATAAATAACTCTAGCTTTTTTCAACACTTCCACAGAGCCGTTCGAAATCGTCTTATGGATTGCCAGTATATACAATATTCTCCACAATTATCGAATGTCATTTGTGTCTTTATGAACGTTCCTCGTATTTTCTGCAAATTGCTTCTTACCAGTCATCTTATACACTTGACTGACAGCCTTCTAGAAAGGACTCTGTAATGTCTTTGAATCCTTGTACCTGCTCATTTGAAAAACCCGATTGCCTGTAAGGTCCGAAAGTGAGAAACACTCGGTAGTTCCTTTGTATGTTAACATCTGCATTGGAGCAAAAAAATTAGTTGCTTAGGAGTCGCGTCCACCCTGCTGACACCTACCTACTTTACGGCACCTAGAATTAATTCATTATCAACCAGTTGTTCTCATCTCTTTCCGTGTTACCGTTAGCTCATTACCTTTCTTGGTTAATATGTATTCTATGTGACATTTCTTCCTTATATTGCTTCACCAGTGTAGAGCGAGAACAACAGTTATAAACATTATGAAGCAAGAAACGAGCCTAGATGGCGCAGTGGTTAGTGATGCCGTCGATCACAGAGCAAGGGGCCCTGGTTTGGGACCCTTCGCAACGCTGTCTCCAAAGCAGCCACGTTGGAGCGTTTTAACCCGGTTATCTCCAAGAATCCAAGGAAAATCGACTTGACCTCCATTCTACGACGTTCATGTAGATAACGAGATCCGCAAACGGCAACCGAAACAATGTGTGAAATCTTTGAGGATAATTGTGGACGATGCATGCGAGGAAACGAATCGAATGCGAATGAGTTCTGGGATCCGCACAGTAGATGTGATGACGGGTCATGTAAAAACAATAACGTTATTATGATACTATAATCGTTCGATTCGTCCTAAACAAGATTGACAGAATATAGGGCGAAGGACAGCCACGTGACCAAGAAGGGTTTCGAAATTCAGTACGACAGACTGCAAGCACACGATAACAAGGCTTGCTAAAGCATCGAGAGAACTGGTCTGTATTAGTTTCATCTACTTAGAAAAACCTTTGATTCATGAGTGATAGAAGCAGTCATGTAAGCCTTGGAGAACCACGGAGTCTCTACTCAGTATATAAAGATTGCTTGTGAGCTATTCAATAGTTTCAAAACCAAAATATCACCATTGTAAAACGCTATTAACATTAACGTCAAAGGTGGGGTTAGGCAAAGAGATGTCTTCTCGCTAAAATTATTTATCGCCATCCTCGAGAACGTCATGCAAAGGCTGGAATGCGACAATATGGGAGTGGAAATCGACGCTCGACAACTACACCACCTTTCTTTTGGTGATGTCGTCGCTCTTATGACACTAAACATTAGCCAAGCGGAACGAATGCTGGCCGACTTTAATGAAGCCGTTGGGAAGATTGGTCTCCACAAGAGGAAACGAGCAGCTGGCGAAGCTTTTAAGAGCATTGAAGACATAGTGAGGAAAACAAGAAACACCCGACCTGTCCACCTTTTGATTCCGCGAATCTCTCTGTCTTAACCTATGCGTCAGAAACCTGCTCGTTGCGTAGGCAGGATGAGAGACCACTCAGCGTTATTGAACGCGCAGTCGAAAGGACGGTGGTAGAACCATATCGTATCATGCAAGTTACGGAAGGGATTTAAAATATCTACGTCAACGGTCAGAAATTAAAGATGTTGTTCTATAAGGCGAAATATCGAAAATAAGGTGGAACGGACACGCAATGCGTTTGAACGGCAACCAATGGACAAGAACCGTTAGTTCCTGGATTCCTCGGGATGTTAAACGTACTTCAGGAAGACCATCGACTCGATAGTCAGAGTTCTACGACGAGAGCTGATTAGGTCAAAAAACATAAGACTATCCGTTAGTGATAAGGGTGGAGAGTTTGTTGTAATTCCCCATCAGTTAGATGTAGACATAACGAAAAAGCATCTTGAAGATCCTTCACTTTATCGGCCATCATCTGAGAAGGAGTTTAAAAGTAAATACCGAAAATTGAACCACGAATGAGCCAAAATGGCAAGGGCTGCTGGTTTAAAGCCATCAGTTATCTCTCAACTTAAGGTTGACTTACCAACATGTCTCGTCTTGTACTTACTCATAAAAACTCATAAGTTAGTATCCAGCGATGACCTAGCGTCTAACGATCCATCATTGTTTAAGGTTAGACCGATCATTAGCTGTGTAGACGGGCCAACGGATAGGATAACATGGTTTTTAATCTTAATATTTAACCAGTTGTTGAAATATATTCCAGCCCATCCTACAAATACCCAGATGTTTCTGGACAATAAAGAATAATAATAACACCTCGCGTTTGCTCAACAAGAATACAAAGAATTACTTGATCAATGCCGAGGTTAATAGAAAGTCGGTCGTGGAAGTTACTTCAAGATGAAAAACATTATGTTAACGTGTTCATAGAGCGAGAAGGATAGGTATTCCCTGAGCTACTCTTCCACGCGACACGGAGAAATGAAAGATTTACTGGCGCTGGGTTGAGTCACTCGACCATCAACGGCACCACAAACGACAGGTGAACGGATGGGAAATCTGTTTGTATCGGTTGAGATCGAAGTGGTGGCCTCCATGTATTGAGTGTAAACTCAGGCCTTGCAGCAATTCAGTTTTGCTATTTGCTTATCAATTCCTAAATATTGGATATCGAAGGTGTAATTTAAATAGCATGAATTTAGTTCATACAACGTTGGATTGTATAAGACGTGGAAGCATTTGTGAGGATTTTTAAGCATATTGTTACACGCAAGGTGTTGAGTTAGACAAATCCGACCATATGTTTTTTGGAACCGTGATGGTGTTTCATTGCAATGAAGTAATAAAATAAAATATAAATTTAAATAAGATTAAAACCAAAAGGAAATGATAGGATATGTCGTGAATGGTATGTTTTTCTTTTTCATTTTAAATTCTGAGGATGTCTCAAGAAGAGAACTCGGTGTCTATCTGTTCATAATCAAACACCTGGAGATTATACAACAAAACGGTATTGACTACTGTAACCTCTCAGTTCTACAACGCTTTCTTCTACCCTTTTCGAGTTGTAGTCCTAAGGAGACATCGTCACGCAAAATTTATGCCTTTATTTTGCACTTTAGCTGTTATTAATTTATTTTGTTAACGGATTTGCCGATATTTTTCTGTCTGGATCAGGAACTTGGAGACGATTTCGGTTACCCTCAAGTGTCTGCAAGTTCTGGAAACCACGGATCACTTTGGGATGTTTCCGAAGAGTTCAGAAATAGTCGAAAGAGAACACATTGAAACTCTATACGGCTGCTGTAATTCGGCTCCAATCGTCTGCGCCTATGACAGGAGCGAGTAGGTCAGTGGTAGTGATGCGATCCAATACACGCAAGGTGACCACAAACCGGGCCTTCCAAGCCACTGCTCTGCCGGAGTTGGCAGATTGGCGCTATCTGAAAACATTTTGATCCAGACAGGCTGGCTGCGGTGAAGACGTGGGAGCACTCGAACCCGGTTATCCAACGAATCTAGAGAGAATCGACTTGACCAGCATTCAACGACATTCATAAAGAGGGCTAAAAATCGTCAAGCAGCGATAGAATCCACATGCAACAATTCGAAGACGTCCATGGTTCATGGAATATGGATGCGACGAGACGAATCGAATGGAAGAAGAGCTTGAATCCACACAGTATGTGATGTCAGATCGTGTAAAAAGATTTATCGGCAACTAAGAGCGAAACTCTGCTATCTACTCTTGACGTTCCACCCGGCAGGGACATCTCTCAGCAAATTTGTCTGAGCAAATAGTTGAATTTTTTACTCTCAGAGTGAGGAATTCTAGTTCTCTCCTTTTATTATATCGGAAAGTATTTTTACAGAAAAGAAGCGTTTTGGTCAATCATGATGTTAAGATTTAGCAAAGTGGGGAAAACAGTCGCTTATTAGGAAAATAATGAATCATCTGATGACGAAACAGTCGCTTATTAGGAAAATAATGAATCATCTGATGACATCGTAGTTTTCCCACAATGAGAAACTTAAAAGGAGTCCGGAGTTTTTACCAGGAAGGCTAGCTAAGAGTAAACCAATACCAGGATCCGCCACCGTCCTGGTATCAAAGTCATGTGGTGGCAAATCTCTCTCTGATCCGCAAAAGCTGCGACTGCCCATGGTGGTGAATATCTGGGCAAACTTTGGCCAAACTGACCACGGGATTACTGGGAGCCACAGTGGCTTAACCAGCAAATCTCCGAAAAACGGCGATTGTGCTGGAGCCCACATAACCATTAAGGGCGGGCCGTTCAAATATCAAGTATGAAAGAGAAGCTTAAACCCTATAAACAGAACGCTGTAGATGCGCCTCTCAATCTCGTTTTGTTTGGTCTTCAGTTCCTTGGATCCATCAGAAGCAGATTGTTACGTTTAACCCGATTTGCACGGAGTAATGTCGAGAAAAATTAGTAATACCAGAGAATACCACCCTCCGAGAAAGGCGCCGATACTTACTGGTGTCAAATATCTTACTAGAGTTCTAACTTGTGTTGTAGCGCTTTATCTGAGCTGAATGAAAAAGGTTGTGGCTATACTGCATAGTTGCCGAAGAGGCGAGCTATATACAAATTCTGAATATTTTATAATGTGTCTCGACACAGAAGGAAATTTCCAGATGAATCCATTCTGATTTATGGTAAGAAGTCTCAAGTAATATCTTCGTTAAAGAGAAATATGAGGAGAAAATTGCTAGTCTGTTCGCTTAAAAACATGACTGGTGGAAATTTCAGGAAAGTGATTGCTCCCTGAAATGTTTTCCAATCTTCATGGAACAAGAACCGTCTACTGTTGAGATCGTGCATGAGTAAAGCAAAGAAATATGAGCGGTAGTACAAATCACAATCGCGGACAGTCTTGTGGACATGGTCACGGAAGGGACTAGTATTGGACGCTGAGAGTTGGCGAGTAGGATCCCTTTGCAGACGACGGACGACCGAATTGTGGACTATCGGCCGAGATAGTAGAGGTTTTGCGACTAAAGCCTTGCTTCTGGCGGCAAAGCGTCGTAAGAAGGCTCAACGTCGTGTTCATCTGCTTCTCCAAGCTCGTAATCTAAACACAATATTTCTATAAGCTAGTGTTTGATCTCACTACTTCTGAATATGCATAGATGGATAAACAAATAAATAGGTTTAGTTATCGTGGGAGTGAACTATTTGTTCAATCAAACATACGGGAATGTGGAAACTGTTCAGATGGCGCTAAAGCAAGCAGTCCTAGAAGGAAACGGTTCTTCATCAGAGTACCACTCAGACAAGACTTTGTGGGACGCGGTTACTTGCAACAGGTAAATTTGCTGGTTTAAATCCTTTTCAAATGTAGTGATGTCGTTAGAAATGAGTCGCTCTCCAGAGACGATCGTTGTTCCTTTAAACCCGTGGTTGGACAAACCAAGTTCCCCATACGCCGGCGTTGCTATTATTGGTAGCCAACTCGACTAAGAGGGTAAAAAGCAGTGCTGTGGTACATCGATGATCCATTCAATCACCTCTAACCGATATTTGATGAAGGCGAATGCATGATGCATCTCTTAGAGATGGATCGACGTCGAAAGCCTCATCCCTTTTAGAAATGCGTCCAGTGAAGGCAACTACATTAAAATGAAGTAGTTTGTATTGTTTTTAGTTTTTTTTCCTAGAATAGAGGCTCTTTATGGTTAAGTAGAAGAAGATAAAAAGACTATCCGTATCCTGCACCTGCATCTCAATGCGGAAGAGCCGCGCTCCAATCGTTGCGTTACCGCCCCACTGTGTCCTCGAAGCTCGGTCTTGCCCTGGCTTCCCAAGTGTCTGATCCAACCTGAAACTACTAAACTACAGTTTTGTACAAATGTGTATAGATACTAAAAAGGATTGCAAGTTCACGAGAAGGCGTAAGAGAATTCAACGGAATAAAATTCCAAATGATTACATTATAATCTTAACCGTTTTATTTACTGCCTACTACTTTTAATGGCAGGTTATAATGCGAAATATAACTACAACGATGCTGAGATATTTGCAAAACTCTGGACCGCAGGTGTCTATGGTGGGGAACGAACGCGCCATTACCCTTTTCGGGAGCTAACACGTTCACCACCGCACCATGCGGGTCCTAAAAATAGTAGGCAGTAAATAAAACGGTTAAGATTGTGATTATAACTAAAAGCCTCAGCTTAACTGGGTTCATTGCCGATTTGCGCTCCCCAAATCAATCCCGCTGATGGGTGATTGCTGATGCCAGAGATCGATACAACTAGCTGAGCGAAAGGCGAAACGAAGGACCCGCACGGTGTGGTGGCGAACGCGTTACTCCCCGGAAAGGACAATAGCGCGTTCGTTCCCCACCATAGACGCCTGCAGTCCAGAGTTTTGCAAATATCTCAGCATCATTGTGATTACATTATAGTTCATAGTAGCTCATAGCTTTCTGTGCAATTCATTCATGGTTAGCATGCTTTACGGCGTATTTTCATGAATGACTAGGGAACCTTGGATATGGTGTCTTACTGCTGCATTAACTAAAGATCGTTTATGCACCATATTCACTGGCGTAATGCGGCTTATCTCTGAATGATACAAAGACTTTGATGATCCACACGTATTTACGAGATATGTATATTGCGCTGCAATCTAACTGATATGTTCTATGAGTAGCTTAGGTCCTGTGTAACAATCTCCATAGGGCATCCATTGGGTTTCCGAGAAAGAAGAGGTTAACCTACAGATTTTCGCAGAATTAGTACTCCAATAGTCCCGCTGTAATCTAACAGTTCCCACATAACGGCACGGAACGGTGAACTTCGTCAACACCCGTCGTATTCACTAATGTGTGAAAATGTGAATAAAAATTCTTCTGTAGTGCATGTTTCTTCTCTTTGATCTCAAACAGCTCCCGAATGTCGGCCATGAACAACTCACAAAAATGCGTCGATGTGTCATCGAAGATCAATTGATGACAAAACTGTCCAACCCTGACTTCAAAATCGAAACCCTTGTCATCTTTCTGTTATTCACTTTCCTCAGACTCTCCAAAAGCAAAACACAAGAGGTTCTAGTCCAATTTTTTCCTGTTCAATTCCGATCAGGAGTCGATTATGATCGAAGTCATACATCAAATCCGCTAACGTCATTCAGAGATGTAAAATGCAATTCTTGACCAAGAAGATTAATCTGGAATGTAAACAAGCAGATCCATCATAATGAGGAAAGCCGATGACGTCAAAATAGACATATGTGAGCAAGATCGAGAGGAGTTAGGAAAAAGAAGAAGTTATTGACAGAGAAAACAATGAATGGTGATAGATTAAAACTTCAGTCCTTGGACTTGAAATAAAAATGACATTCTAGAAAAGAGTTTACATTCTGTTAGAGTCATATGTCAATGTCTATTTTACAACTACTTCAAGTTCCGAACTTAATGAGTCCTACGAACACAACATGATTTTTCACTTTAGAACAACCTTCCAACGTCTTCCATTTTGGATTGCTTGATCGGATAAACGGTCTGCAGTAAGGAAAATTACGTCTGCATTGCCTATGAGCTGTGATGTAAGCGGTTACGAACAAGCTAACGTATTAGAGTGTTCGGCTGTGTTTTAATGACTGCTACCGAATCCTCTATACCGGCTCTTTATTAGTATTGTCTTTCAGCTGCGCTTGCTTCGTTGAGAATGAAGAGAAGTTTGGGACATTGACTTCATTAGATTTTTAGTTTGCGGCTTTTTTTTTCTTCTAAACGGCGCTTCTGAGAAACCTATTTCGTGGAAATGCCGTTTCGTAGCCATTGAAAATTGCTATTTTCGGTGCTAAATTCAGGACTATCTCTTTCTAGTTACCAGTGTCTGTTCAAAAAATGTTTCTCAGAAGTGCCGTTTTTGCGTGTGAAAGATGAGAGAGGAGGTAATGACTACTCCGTGTCCGTAGAAAAAGCACCTAGTTGGGAAACTTAAATAAAACACTCTCCTGGGCACACATAGGGAACAAGGATATAGCGGAGAAAATTATGACGTAAAAGTCATATCCTCGCAGATGAACCTAAAATACCAAAACCAGTATTGAATAAGTCTTGTTGTTAACAAATTCCTGTCTGTTCAAGAAGAAAACATTAGGGTAATATTGATTAGTTTTTGTATAGTGAGATGGTACAATGGTAGACAATGTTCGACTGAGCAGATTGATATTACTTAGGACGTGTGGAATTAAATAAATTGGTGCTTCGAAACCGACTTTCCTTGAACCTCGGTGTGCTTAATCATTTTGTATTTTATTCCTTGATGAGCTTACACGAGGTTGATAATAATATTTATTATCGGCTCATCAAGCTAAAAGTAAATAAATTGGCTTATAAAATGGCCTTGAAACTTAGAATATTTTGCACTGACCGGCGTTGCAGCTGCTTGATGCGAACCATCATGTTGAGATGACCTTGCGAGTATTGCTCGATCACGTCGCGCACATCATACGGCTTCCGTGCTTGCTGCAACAAGAACGGACCACTTCGGATGTCAGTAAGTGGACATTCACATTTCCCATAAGCACAGGAACCTCCTTATGTTTCTTTATGCGATGAATTCGCGATCGACACAGGATTGTCGGTAACGCTATGTGGTAGGAAATCTTCACAAATGATTGTAGGATATAGCGTTAACCAGCTCTGTGTCGAGCAAGGTTTTACAGGACATATTAGAGCTTCCAATAAATAAGTAAATAAAAATTTGAAAGTTGGTCAATTAATAAAAGAAAGATCCAGTCAGTATTTCCCTCCTTTTTAGGAATAAACTAGTCCGTCAAAAATTCAGTTGCATAAAAACATGGTTACGAAGTAAACGCTAGAGAACTAGGAACTTATTTTGATTTCGACTACAGCTTCAGCTTAACTGGGTTCAATGCACCTCTATGTTCCTCCAAATCATTGCTGTTGACGAGTGATTGCTGATAGCAACGTTAGGCCAAGAAAGCTAAGAGAAAGGGAACGTGAAGGCTTCAGTGGTGCAGCAGGTAGCACGTCAGCCCCTGGAAACGGTAATGACGTGTGCAAATCTGGATGGGGTTGCGTTTTGCAAATATATAAACATCATTGTAGCTGTATTCCGCATAATACCTTGCCATGAAAAAAAAGTAAAAGATGGCAAATAAAAACTTATAAAAACCTAATTCGCTTGGCAAACAAACTAAACACTTCTAGATTAAAACAATGGTAACATTTCTATTTTGGGTTTTTTGAACTTGCAGGCATAATATGATGAAATGAAACCGAGCTATGAGCGTGAATTTGAAACCGAATTATGGCAGACCTGGAATCGCTTTCTCGCAACGAAGTACTTGATTTTTCGTATGGCTCTGATTGCATTCTTGTGCTGCGTCGTCAACTCGGAGATACTACAAAATGCTGAGCAGAGGAGAAAGTAATTTCTAATTATAAACATTTTAAAACCGACATTCCTTTAACCTCGTCATGACTAATCAATATGTATGTATTCCTTATCAAAAAAGGAATACATATAAACATTTCTTTGAATAGAGGCTTACTGAGATATTCTCAGCGGCAGCGATGTTTCCTCATTCTCGTCAGTTTCCAATGGATCCAGACGTATATCCGAAACGCCTAAAATCACACATTTATACAAGCGGTGAGAATCATATCAACTTGAATATAAGACCTTGCTGCCTACATTTTCATTTGCGAATTCAGAACACTACTTTAATCTGCGATATATTCATAACTATGGGCGCCTGTGGAGAAGCGCCCGAAGACGTCCTGCAGCATATGCATGAAGTCGATTCCCGCGCCTCTGGCCTAACAAGGTTTCCATGCCTCCATGGTCGGCATATTGGTACCAGACTCGTATGGGAGGATAGCAGCACTGGCTTGATACATCGGTAGGCCACCGCGAGCCATTGTAAAGGCCAGATATGCATCAATCACCTCCAACGATACTTAATGAAGCCGAGTGCATGGCACATCTTTCAGAGATTGATCAACGCCGAGAGCTTTATCCTTCTATATTCATGACCACTGTTGAGCACTGTGTAAGATATTGGAGACGAACTGCGAATCAAAGGAACTACTGAGGGCGCTTTTGACATTGTCATAGTTGTTGAGCCCAGGGTTCAAAATGAGTGACAATGGCAGTATTTCTGCGCTTCACGGCAGATGAAGTACAGTGGTCCGGGACAACTCCTTGACAGCTTTCGAGCTAACGTACCGCCGTGATGTCAAATTTTATACTGTAAAAGTCAGATGCCCGAGTTGTTTTGGTTGCTTCTGCATATAGCAACCATCAACTTGTTCATTCTAAATCAACTACCTCTAGGACAATATGCTCTTCCAATGTGAGAACAGGGATAGCATCGGTTTGCGTTGGTCGCCGAGGTTTCACCGTAAATCACAACAACATTAAGAAAATCTTGTTGGTACGGTTGAATCTGCTGCGACTCATAGATACCGAGTCACGACCCCGTTTCGCCCTTTATAAAACGCTACCGACTAGGCAGATCGTGGTAGTTCGCAGCTCACGTCTCATGTCCGAGTTTGATAGCAAAACCCTAGCGATTGCGCCATTGGTCGCTCCTTTTCTCAGTTCGGCATGTCGTCGTCTCCGTGGTCGCCAGCGCGCAACTGCTTATAAGATTTGATGGTTTGAACAAACTAGTCAATCGCTCATTTGAAATCTACATTACACTCATTGCCTAGCCCACTCCTTTTCATACACTTGCTGCAGAATATTTCAGTACAAACTACAATATAGTGTAAACAGTAAGGTAAAAACAATGATGGCGAAAAAAGGATATGCAGCAAAAATTTAAAAAAAATTATGCTGGGATTAAAAGGTTCATGTTTTGAGAAACCCGGAACGCTAGATGAGCTTCGAGAGACTACCTTTCAGGGGGTCACATGTTGTCCACTGCACCAAGGAGGCCCACGGAGTCTGTCGTTATCCAAGCCTAGAGGAATGATCTAGGGAGCACAAATCGGAAGGGTGATTGCTAATAGCGTCGTTAGAGTACAAAAAATTGGCTGATAGAGAAAGCAAGGGCCTCTGTGATCCAGTTGATATAACATGGCCCCTCCCCATGAAAACGCAACCGCGTACTCGAAGTTCACTTGGTGTTCCAAGCTTTCCTTATATATCAGCATCATTGTGACTGTATTTCACGGAACACCCTGCCATGGGAAAAATAGGCAGTAAAGGAAAATCGGAAATTGCTTTATAATCGCAATAGTCTTGAGATATAATCACAATGATGTTGTGATATTTGCAAAATTCCGGACCGAAATGTCTGCGATAGGGATCGTACCCATTACTCTCCTTTCTAGTGGCTAGCTTGTTCACCAGCACACAGCAAGTCCTTTGTTTCGCCTTTTTCTCTGCCGTGTTTAAACCGTGGTGGCCGTGGTAGTGGTGCTATCACCAATCACATGTCAACGAGATTGATTTGTGGAGCACAAATTGGCATAGGACCCAGACAAGCTGGAGCTGTAGTACAAGTCATAATTCAGTCACTTTTTATTTGCTGCTTATTATTTTTTCCTTTTCTTTGTTGCCTATAAATAATGAACATATTGTGATTTATGGCACGTGTGGCGCAGTGGTTGGAGGCGCCACTGCGACGCGCACGTGGAATGCTCCCATGGCCCACCAAGCCTTTCATCCCTCTGGGGTCGGCAAATTGGTACCAGACTTGTCTGGGAGGATAGCAGCACTGGCTCGATACATCGGCCGGCCACCGCGAGTCATTGTAAAGGCCAGATATGCATTCAATCACCTCCAACGATACTTAATGAAGTCGAATGCATGGCGCATCCCTCAGGGATTGATCAACGCCGAAAGCTTTATCCTTTAACCTTTATTGTGATTTATACTACAGCTTCAGCTTAAATGGGTTCAATGCCGATCTGTGCTTCCCAGATCAATCCCGTTGTCGGGTGAATACTGATAGCACCAATAAAACACGCCTGAAAGGAAGGCTAAAAGAAGGCCTCGCATGGTGTGAAGGTGAACACGTTTGCCCACGGAAATGGTAATAGTGGGTCCGATCCCTACCGTAGACACCCGCGTTCCGAAGTTTTGCAGAAATCTCGGCACCACTGTGATTATATTTCACATTATCCACTCCTGTGGAAAAAAGAGCAAATAGTAAATAAAAGTTCCTAATATGTTTGCAAAACTTAGATCCCAGGTCAGATTCGAACCCGCGATTACCTTTTCTGGAAGTTCACGTGTTACCCATTGCACCACAGAGGCCCTTATTTTTCCTTTCTTTCGGCTAGTTTTTTTTTATACTCTAACAGTACCATCAGCAATAACCGGTCAACGGAATCACTCGCATAATACCCTATTATGATAAAAATGATAAGCACTAAACAAAAAATCATACATTGTGATTTTGATTGCAGCCTCAGCTTAACTGTGTTCTGTGTTGATTTGTGCTCCTCAAATGATCCCTGTTGACGACTGATAGTTAATGGCAGCATTAAAGCAAAGAACTGGCTAAGGGAAAAGCAAATTAAGTGGCTCAGTAGTGCAGTGGGTAGTACGTGAGTTCCTGGAAAGTGTGGACGCCGGTTCGAATCTGACGTGGGATCTGAGTTTTGCAAATCCTTCAGCATCGTCGTGGCTGCATTTCAAGCAATACTCTACGATGACAAAACAATAGGCAGTAGATAAAAAGTTATATATTGTCATCTATGCCTCGTCCAAATTATTTCGCAATCTATTACCACAGAGAATTTACAAAAGGAACAAAAATGTGGCAACGCACAGGCTGTATCAGATATCTAGGGAAGAGATGATGCAACAAAATAATACATGGATTCGGAATGAAAGAACTGTTCTGAGATAAATATTGGCGTTGGTCAATCACTGAGAGATGAGAAAAACTTGGGAACTGTGTTTTTCAAATCTCTCAGCAATATAATTCCGACTTCAAGCATCGTTCGAAGTGACCGAATGTCTCAAAGTAGCATGTCTGCTCCACTTATTGACTTGCGGAAGCCTTCCGATGTGTGAAGTCGGTGCTGCTATTCCAAACAAGTCTGGTGCCAATTTCCCGACTCCGAATGGATGGGAAGTATGCTGAGCCGTAACGCACGACTGAAGCAAAGACCGCGAGTGTGTTTCAGGGTACTTTTTACCTCTGCGCTACGCACCTCCAGCCGTAGTAAATAACCCAGGTTAACATTTACATAACAAAAACAGTAGATGGTTTTGGTAGTCCTTTTGAACATCGTTAAGTCATCTAAACCCACAATCAATGCAAAAAACAGATTTCTTTTCTGTGAACTGCAGATCAAGCACTCACCATTTAATGTTCTGTCATCCTCGATATCGCTGCTGCGATCCTTGTCTTTCCTTCGTTCGCCCAATTCCAAATCGACACTCATCGTACTGAGTTGGCTTTTCCCCGTATTAATTAGTAAACTCGTTCTGAAGACGTCGTGAATTAATGTTCTCAATTTCTGACTCTAGAATTCTGGTCAAAACTGTTGCCAATATTGATCGATATTGATTAATTGATTGATCAATACGATTGAATTATGACATACTTTGAGCAGTGCTTGCGGAACAATTTCTTTCGACAGAAGACTGCGCCGTCGTTCGGTATTTCATTCTGTTTTCGATGATGTTCTACGGATTCGGCAGATAGCGGATCTACGTGCACTCGCCTGAAGATCTTTCTAGAACAGTTTTAGAAGAAATTACACACGGATTACAAACCATAATTAAGTTGGATTTCCTCGTTTCCCTAAGACATTCTGAACTTTAAAGCGAACAAAAAGTAATGTAGAAAGTGTGAGCTGAGTTTAATATTTGAGCGTCTAGTATCCATCTGACCGGTCTTCCTACCGCGGCTTACTCAATTCAAAACACACTTTTCTGAATTGACCTTAGTTAAAAAGTGAAATCTCTAATCTTCCAATCACTGTACTGTCGAATTTCGTCCAATAAATACAACGCGGAGCTGTTATCTCTCCACTATGTGAGTTCTATGTATGCATTAAGACAAGAGCACTGCTGCCGGGGCAGATCCTTGAAAAGCCGGAACGTTGCGCTGGGGCGCGCTCCAAATCGCTTCTGAGCTTATCTCGCACATTATTCATTAAGATTTCGTAATCATTAGTGTTTTGCTGCTAGGATGAAGGATAAAGCGTCCGGCGTTGATCAATCCTTGAGGGATGCATCATACGTATGAATTCATTAAGCAACGTGACAGATGATTATACAATATACACCTGACCTATTTAACTTGCGGAGACCTACCAATATATCACGCTAGTGGTGCTATTCTCCTAGAAAAGACTGATCCCAATTCGCCGATCCCGGTGGGATATTTATTTTAGCTAGCCCAGGACCAGTGACCAACCAAACCAACGACCATATGTGTATTGCAAAGCGCCTCTAAATATTGCGTTACAGGAGCCCTTGGCTACATATCACCCATATGTATTCAGTTTAAAAAGCCTCTTTTTAGAAAAATTGTAGTGCAAAAGTTCGTAGAAGTGGCTTTATTAGACTTTTGTTTCTTCCATCGTACGAGCCTCCCAACGGTTTACCGCCTCATCACGGCTGGGAAGTGCTCCTGGATACCAGGCTGCAATGTACAGAGAAGAAATTCATCCGCCCAGCAGGGTCTTCTAACCTGAGAATTAGTCCGGCATTTCCATCAGGAAGCCCACCTAAAAGTAGACCAATACCAGGTTCCAGCACCGTCTTGGTATCAAACTAGTCGCATAGTGGCACATCTCCCTTTGATCCGCATGGGCGGCGACTACTTGCGGTGGTGACGACGAGGAACAGACTTTGGCAGCTGACCCTGTGGCTCCAGGGAACCAAAATGGATAAATCGAAAATTCTCCAAAGAAATCGAGATTATGCTAGCCCGAACAACCAGTGAGGACTGGCCATCCAAATATCTAAGTAAGTGTCCTTTGTACGAGTATATTATGTTGCTTAAAGAGTTGAGAGGAGAGGGATAATGGAATTCTCATCATCACCACAAGAAATTTGCGTTTCCCGATGTCTCGTATATCTCTCAGTTTTTGGTGAATTAATTTGGTTAAAATAAACAATATTTAGTATTTAAAACCCTGATAGAATGATTCTGGTCTTAAGAATCCTATTTCTACAAAGCTTCTTGGTCTTATTGTGCAAATTCCTTTGCCAAAAAAGCGGGAGAAAAGCGTTGTAGTGCTTCTGTATATCGAAAGGACTTGTTTCCGTTCTTTTAGTAGATGGACGAGCAACCATAATTTTAAAAAAAGTCACGGAAAATGAACCACGTGGCGGCGATGTTCTTGTCGGCAGCATGGAACCTCCAGAGACATTGAATCAAGGTGGCGGCTGCTGGAATCTGACGGTTGAAGTGTTTCTGACGTTGCTTTTGCTGTACTTTCAGAGCGAATCCCGAACCGAGAATGCCCTAAATCATGGCAGGTGAGAGCGAGGACGAGATGTAAAAAAGCAACGATAATAATTCGATGTTTTTCTTCAACAAGCAGACACGAGGTCTGTGAGGCTGCTATCCACCAACTAACTTAAATACTTACAACAAATAAATGGTAGGTGTTTAAATAAAGCCATTTCTTATGCGAATACAAATCCATTTGTTAAGTTTCATCTGCTGGGGTTATGAAAGTGTTTGGCTGAGTAGATCGCATTTCAATTTGACCTTTCCGGGCTCTGATGAAGGCGAAACCGCCGAAACGTCAGCTATTGTATCCTAATAAATTCTGTAATAACAACCTCGTGTCTGCTTATTGAAATAAAACATCGAATTATCAATCAATGCCGAAGTTAACAGAAAGTCGGTCTTGGGAAAAGCAAGGATGTGTGGAAATTTGTCAGTTTTATCCGTTAGGCAGTTCATATGAACGCGAGAACATCCTTACTTCGGATACTGTCATCAGGGTCCGGGTAAAGTCAAGCATTGAGAATGCGCGAAAACCAAACCCATTTTTAAAACAATCACAGAAATTGACAAAATCTCAAGGCGTACCTGATCAAACCGAAGTTAGTTATGCACTTGAAACAACAGGGAATGAAAATGATTACGCAGTGTTATGAAGGTGGGTGTTAGACATCAGGAATCAATCGAACGAGGATACATAGGATATGGACAATGCTCAGAAAACAGTCTCATTATCTGGTCGCTGTCATTTGTTTACAAGTTTTCTCACTGTCGAAGAGTTGGTCCCATGTTCAGCAAACAAGCAACGTTGATGTCAAAATCGTGGTGAGCAATTAACGGCTACGCAATAATGTCCACCAGATCAACCACACAATAGCACAATTTTCTGGATAAAGAAAGTCGAACTTGCTAGTCTAGGAGTTAATCTACATGGCTAGTGAAATAAGAGGGAAAGTCGTACGGCAGGTAGAGCGAAGAAGCTGATGGCGAATATTGAGAAGCAGGAGGCGATGATACGACCAAGCCACGTTTGCGGCACTACGTCACCGTAACCGATGGTGGTCATCGTGATCTGGAATTAAAAGAGATAAATCCAGGCAAATAGAACACAATCAGCTTCTCCATAAAACAGTTGAATTTTCCCCAGTGAATGGATAAATAACTAATTATCTGCTACATATTAATTCTTTCATGAAAGGGTTTTATGTGAAACACAACCACGATGATGCTGAGATTTTTGCAAAACTCAGATCCCAGGCCTGATTCGAACTAACGACTACATTTTCCGAGACTTTAGAATGTTTGGCATATTTCTATGACTTCTGCTACATGTGGATGCCATTCCTTTGCAAAGGACACGAGGGTTTCTGCGCCCACATTTTGCCAACCGTTCAAGTGTGACCTCAAGCTAAACAAATAGATGGAAAACCTACTGGTGATTATATGTAGTTCTGAGGTGCAACCATCGAAGTTTCAAGTGTTATTAATCGGAAAATGTTGTGCAGAATCTTCCTAGACCAACATGACTGGCTCGATTTATTTCGAGAAGCTTAGAGTATGCTGAGAAATGCTGCTAATAGAACTAATACTTTCCAAAAATACAATTTTCGAGCCGGCTATTCCTTATTGCTGTTTGAACAGTTAATTATACGTCGTCCATCATACGACTTCCGGAATTCATCGCAATGAGAAAAAAGATTCTACTATGTTAGATTGGCACACCACGAGCATCCCTCATATAGGGGAGAGGAGTGAGATATTCAAGTAATTGAGAATTACAGGTAAAGTGGCTCGGGGTATCCACCAGCAGAATATAGGCCCTGTGTCTACTAGTACAATCACAACAGTACGAGTTGAGCTTGTGTACGCCATTCAGCCTTCACCTGTGGGTGGCAGATTTTTGCCAACTACCCATGAATACTCTGCTGGTAAAAGCTTCGGAAGTAAAGGGTTGTGTAACAGGAAAGGGCTGTAGGCCGCAGAAGTGTGCCCGAATGACGGCAACCGAATACACTGTGCTGGATACAGCAGAACGAAACGGTCGCCGTACTGACCACGTTTCTGACCCACCCGAGCTTCTTGATTATGAAGGTGTCACCCTGTTTCTAGCCACTAATGTCTTTGCCTGTAGAATTAAAAAATGAAGAAAATGTGAAAGATGAAGAATAGATAGAATGTCAACAAAGTATTTGTGGAAATGGTGCACATCAAGTTTTGATATAAAAGTTGCTGACGGTCAATCTTTCACGCTCTATAATATTGGTGAGGAAGCAATGAATATGGATTTTTTCTGTAAGACAACAGGTCGGAGGCGCCATGCAACATACACGTGGAATCGATCCTCGCGCCCATGGCTCACCAAGCTTTTCATCACTTCGGGGTCGGGAAATTGGTACAAGACTTTTATAGGAAAAAAATGACTTTCCGCAGTCCAGTTGGGAACACTCTAGCGCAGCTATCTCAAGACTTCAGGAAGAATTGCTCAACCAGTATGCTACGACATTAAAGATGGACTGAAAATCCTCGAACAGCAACCGAAGCCACACGTGAAGTTGGTAGATCTTCGTGGACAGTGATGGGGAGAAACGAATCGGATGTGAAAAGTGCTGGGATCCGCAAAGCAGACGTGAAGATGGGTTAGTTAAAATAAAACGAAATATTTTGTGTTTATTTCATAAAAAGTAAAATAAAAATAAAATATTCAGAACACGATAGGATGTGGGATAAGTTTAGTTAGGAATGCGTAATGATTGGCAATCGATACGCCTCAATTAATCCACCATTTTTTTTTCCAAACTAGAGCAATTGGCAAGCCTACTTTGATTTGTTTCATTTGGAAAAATTTCACAATGTGAGAGAAAATTCACATACCACTCCCCACCACAAGGCGTCGGCGTAGGTGGTGAAGACTTGCTTTCCATCAGGGGTGACGTGGTCCTTCTCAGCCAGGTAAACGAAGTACGATGAGAAGATGAGACCAAGAAATCCAATGTACAGCGTCGTTATTAGCTCCTGACGATGGATGAAAATCACCGAGCCGAGCAGTCTCCTGAATTTCAGTCCAACACAACTGAATGGACCGGATTTAGAATAAGAATAAGTGGAGATGTATTGGTTAAGCAAAACTGAACCCTAAATGACACACGAATGTATCTCATTTTCAATTCGAAAATCAGTTCTTTTGCAAATCGTAGTGGAATTCCGATGCTCAAAAAACCAGTACCGTTGTTTCTTTTGTGGCTAGGTTATTTCAGCTTTTACTCCGTCATGTGAAGTAGTTTGCGAAAATTTCCTCACAAAAGCTTTTCAAAAAACGTAGAAAATTGGTAAAAATCCGGAATCCTGCCAATTCTTTACTAGAGTGCAACACTTTGAATTTCTTCATTCTCATCATCAAGCCTAGCGTCCGCTCATTTTGAATTCGTAAAATTCTTCAGCCAATGAAATGCTACTTCAAAACTAATCCTAATTTTTAGGTAGCATTATGAAGCATTTCATCGTTCTATTCTGTATCGTCGCTCTCAAACTTGTGATCGTGCATATTTTCAACTCTGGTTGTCCAGGTCAGTGCATAATCTCCACTTTTCGGTGTTTTGCTGACTTAGCAATTGTGGTTCCCTGGAAACCCGTGGTCAGCCAAGCTAAAATCTACCCTAGGCCGTCATCACCACAGCCAGTTGCCGCCCTCGTGCATCAGAGGAAGATTTGCTACCATGGCACTAGTCTGATACCAGAACGGTAGTGGATCCTGGTATCGCTGTTCTCTTAGCTGAGTTTCCCGATGAAAACGCCAGACTACTTTCCAGCTTGGGAGAGCCTGCTAAGGAGATGAATTCTCCTGCTGTACATCGCAATCTGATACCCAGGAACACTTTCCATTGGGACCCTTGTTCCAAATAAGGAACGTAATTTAGAAGCAGGATTCTGTATTTCAAAGTCACAATTTTTAGAATTGCAGAAAGGAGTGCCAGTCTTTCTGAAACCATGGGATTCGTTACAGATATTGGCACAGTGCAAAACAGCGTTACCATTATTTTCTTAAAACATGACGGCTTGTTTCCAACTAGTCGCGGATAATAGAATGCATTCGGTTTTTAATTGGAGGACATGTTCGTCAAATCGGTGGAGATAGGTACAAGTGCTTGCCTTTCAATGTCTAGTTTTAGTGCACTTAATTTGACTCGGAAACAAAACTGACTGTAGAAGTTGATGTTTCTCAAGAAAGACAGCCTATTTTGTTGACTATATTCCACTCTACGAGGCGCGTGTAGCACAGTAGCGGGGGCGCCCGACAACACATCTATGGAATTGATCGCCGCGCCCACGTCCCACAAAGCCTTCCATCCCTCCGGAGTGAGCAAATTGGCCAGATCTTAAACACAAGACTCATCTGGGAGGGTAGCACCACTGGATCTGTACATCGGTGGGCCACCGCGAGTAAAAGCCAAATATGCATTCAATCACCTCAAACAATGCTTAGTGAAGTCCAATGCATGGTGCATCGCCCCAGGGATTGATCCACACCGAGAACTTTATCCTTTTTATTTTTTATGTTCCACTCTTGATTCTTCGTAGATGAAATTATCGCCGACATCGTAAAAAAAACGGAGTTCGATAACTGATTCATCAAGAAAGAAATTTGATACGTAGTGTACTACTGTGAAACTACAGTATGTCGGAGCTAACAAACAGTTGGCCATAAGCGTCTCTATAAAAGTAAATAAAAAATTTAACAGCTTCCTACTATGGAATTTGAACCGAGTTTCAATAAATAGTCCGATGCAAACCCTTTGGATGACGTTATCATGACGAAATAGGAAATGAAAGATCTTAGCTCACCAGGTGCCGCCCTGTCGATCGACGTGCAACATCCTGAGGATTTGCAGAAACCTCACTCCTCTAAAGAAATCGGGCAATTCAGTAAAACAATCATTACCTTCATAAGGGACAAACCGTATTGCACTGGCGGCGAACACTTGACCTTCACTTCCAAAAAGAATTACGGTGATACTAGCAGCAACCACACAGAGATCTAAAATGGTCTAAAGTTTAAAAAACGAAACAAATAAACCTAAATATACCTGGAACTAAAACCATAAGACAGCTGCGATCCAGTAGGTTAAATCTGTGTCAATCTGATTCCAGCTGTCTCCTTCCTTATGCTTCAGGCTTTTTACTCACCGATGAATGTGATCGGCTTTCTGGCAAACCTCAACCGACCCCAAAACCCGAGGTATTTCGAACGACAGCCGGCCGCCCATAATCGCACACAATACTCGATCGCGAAGAATATAACTAGCACTATTTCCTGAAGTGATAACAGCTTTACAACCAATTATCGAGGACCGTCGGAGACGGACCCACTCTCACCAGAATGAACAGCATTTTGCCTGCAACTATGCTATGGTGCTCGACAGTTGACAGAACGCTCAGAATCAGACATAACAGCACCGCGACGAAGACGCTGCAATCCGGAGAACTCGGGCAGAGTGAATTGTATGCCTTTTGTAAGTGATGTACTTTTACGGCTGACGAGCAGCTACATAGCAAAAACTTGCGCGTGAATTAGAAAAATGAACAATGGGAAAAGGTGAAAAGTTAAGAATAAACAGATCAAAGACTTAAAAATTCGTTTGAAATCCTGCCGATATCACAAGCAGCTGTTTGGTGGAAGCCTCGTACACCTTGTTTCTCTTCAAACATGTTGCATAAAAAGGATTACTTCACTTAGATTTGATGGATTCAGTGAACTCGTAATTTCTATGAACGAAGTCCTATTACATTTCGATCCCTGCAGGAATTTCGATGGCTTCAGAAAAGCGTTCTTTTAAAACATTCGAGAGCCCAAAATTCTTTGCTTTTTAACAACCAGTTCACTGAAACCTCTTGCAAGCCGGAGGGGTTTCTATCGCTGCTTCATTCCTAAGCAAGCATGCTAAGTACAACTCCGTTTTCGACTTGGGTGACTTTGACCTTTCTCTTCAGGTCAGTTCGACATCCAGTAACATTTCTGGCAATGAAGAAGCGGCTAACCATTTAGAATAATCAAACTCTTTAATTCTGTCTTTGACATCGTCGTTTCTGTAGATGATTACTGCTTCAGGGCGTCTCTCAGTGGGCGCTGAACAATAATGTACAGCGAGGATTCGTACTTCAACAAGTCTACAGCTGTCTAGTAATTCGCGATAGTAGGTGGAAGCACGTTCTTTGAACGTTAGAGATTACCACTATCACGAAGGATTACAGAGCTCAAGCAATAGCTAACCATCCTCTGTATGTTCTAAGGAAGGATTCTCCGACAGTGGAACGCGTGACAACAGATGGGAGGATAAAAACTCTGTTCGAATACAACGTTAATGATTCCTGAGAAAGACTACAGAATCTCAATACTTCATAGAGATTGCATCCTCGCGTGCGCATGTAAACTATGAACGTATTCTAAATAATTCGATCTAAGTTCTTCCTCATGGTGGCGTTAATACCAACAACCATGGAGTTGCTACGCAAAAAACCGGGAAGAAACAGAATTATGCCAGCTAAAAAGGATTTGGATATTTAGTAAGAGAGGCGTGCTCCAGGAAGAAAAACAAAAATATAGGAACACCGCCTACTCCGGGCCATGTCCTTCGACGACCATATCGAGAAGATGCTTCGTTGAGAAAGAATGGATGACTTTGTGTTAGTAGTGAGTGAGCAATGTGTCGGGGTACTATAGGTGGTAATATAATCCAATATCCACTGCAATTTATAGTATTGTGTTTACACAACCTTCCCGCGATCTATAACAATCACAGTGTTCTCCTCAAAAAGATCTCCTCAAAGTGATGCCGCTCATTGGAAGGCGTTTTTGGCCTTGGTACAATGCACGAGTTTTCTAGTAGTTTGATTAAGCAGATAGGGCACGGGTAGCACATTGGTTAGAGATGCCTTGCGATACATACTGGATGGGTCGCTGTTGTGTTTCATTGGCGCTCATTAAGCCTCTAGGATCGGTAAATTGGTACCAGAGTTGTCTACGAAGTTAGAAACACTGACATGGTACATTAGCAAGCCACCGCAACTCACCGTCCAGGCCAGATATGCATTCAATGACCTCCGACGATGCTTGATAAAGTCATGGCACTCTTTCAGAGATTGATCAATACTAAACGCTTCCTACTTTATCCTAAGAATAATCGGCATGAAGCAGCATAAATGACATAGAGTGGATTGCCATTATTGGCGATCACATTTTGAGACACCTAAAAAGGTAGCAATAGCTTTGGCTAGTTTTAAACTTTTAAAAGCTAGTAATTTGCTAGCCGAAAAGGAACAATGTATTCACACATGCAACTTTTCACACGTATTCAAAATAAGAGTGAATATGTATTTTTTCTTTGGTGAGCTTACACGAAGTTGATGAATATATTTATTTTCGGCTGTTTCGCTTATTCTTCGTCTCGATGCGGCGGCTTCGCCTTCGTGTCGAGCCAGGTCTTCCTCAGCGTGCCATCTCCTCGAATGAGGGATACTCAGTGATGACCTTTTATACAGGATGTTGTATAAAAACCCACTTGGATAATCAGTTCTAATGTAGACAAAGACGTGGAAACGTTAGCCGAAAATAAATATATTTATCACCCTCGTGTAAGCTCATCAAAGAAAGAATACATATTGACTACCGAGGTTAAAGGAAAGTGGATTTCGAAATATAAGAGTGAACACTTTGAAAACATCGAAAGCTTTGTCTCTGAAGAAAACATAAGCCACATATCTTAGACGGATTCCTCTTTGGTTGTGTTCATGTGCAGCTGCTCCGAACAACTATTTTCTGCCTGGGAACATTCAACAGAGGAAATTAAAGATTAAATGGAGCAAACAAAATGAAAGGCTATCTGAATTTGTTATAATCACAAAGGCCAGCCGCGGTATAGAAGAGAGCCACTGCCATGCGTGTCTACAGGATATCCAGGGCACTACCGTCCCGATGAGTAGGCTTCCTTACGAAATCTCAGTGTCATCGAGGGAAAATGCGATATCTTTTGATTGGTTAGGAAAAACAGCTCAATGGGCTACTTTAGCACGGAACCGAGACAGCTGGGGAATAGGCTGGAGCACGTTCGGGATACAGGACAGTAAGTACTGTGACGAAAGATACATATGTTTTGTTTTATACGGACACGGTGCGTGTGTGCTTGTGTGCGTTTGTATCTTTTTGACAAGTCGCTCAACTGAACAAGCAACTCAGAATGAAATGATTAATGAAGGAAAATCCGCACAACTTCTTCAAATATTCTCTAACTCACCTAAAATGATACATAAAACAACGCCATCCAGTCGGTCGCTCTAGACAGTTAAATATCTTAAACAGACTCTGATTTTCTTGTGTTTCTAAGTGTCTGAATGGTTACCCTACCTTGCTCTGAAATGATTGCTTGGCCGCTTTTCGTTCGTTGTGCGCGGTGTATCGCCAATCGAACATCTAAAAACGGGACTGTAACGGTCGCTTCAACGATGTCATATCGAGAACTCACATAACGTTACACTGAATGGGAAGTATGAACAACACTTTCCAAGCCATGTCTTAAATTACTGCATTTAATTGAGCCAGTTTTAACTTCCCATTTAATGCCTATCCACTTTTTATGGGAAGGTATTATGTGAAACACAATCAGAAGGATGCCGAAATAGCAAAACTCGATAGTTCAAGTGGTCTTAGAGCCAGGGATTAGCCCTTCCGGGAGCTCATGTGCACTGTACTACATAGACCGTGACCTTCGCTTTTCACTTAGCCAGTTCTTGCTCCAGCGGTGCTATGACCAATCACCACTCAACAAGACTAAGGATTGATTATAGAAGGGTTGACTAGAAGAGTTTCAGATAAATGGACAACGTACACCGCACTATGACAAGAGAACCATAATTGTTACTATAAACAGCAAACGAGCTCTCAGGTTATAAGGAAAGGCTCACTGCTTTCGCCTTCTCTGTTTAAGAAAAAGGCATTTACAGATTGAGAAACATTGAATAGTTCTGCACACAAAGGATGAACTGCAAAGCCTTTAGAGCTCATTTTCACTTCATAATTCATTTTTCCACAGACGTTTTCCTACTCGGTTCTTTTTTAGACTTTTGTTTTTTACATATGTTCACCTGCCTATATTTTCATGTTCATGCAGCATCCAACTATCGGATGAAGTACTGCCGACGGCAGCTGTACTCCCAGGTGCCGCTGTTTCTCAGATTACGGTATGAGTCTCGCATCTGTATGAGCCACCATCTCGAATCAAACCGCTACCACGACGACGACTGCGAGGCAAAGAAACAAATAGGGAATCTGCTTGAGCCCGCACAACTCGTGAAAATGGGCCGTCCAAGTATCTAAGTAAGAGGGCTGAAGTTCAATTCCTCATACGTCCAAGAAGTTTAGCATTGCGCACCGGAGTGGTTAGGGATCCGCACTCCAAAGCCCAAACTCTTACTTCCGTCAAAGCGTGTAAATTTCTTCCATGCTGTTCTGAAAGGAATAGAACACCATCGAAAATCTCGAACAACTCCGTTTAGTCAAAATATTCAAGCAACCATCTCTACGATGTTGCGAATGAGATCCAATTCATTGTGCATTCTTCATGGGTTGCTTAACACCAAACGCCTTATCGTTTTATCTTTTTCGTTTAATTGTTGCATGTGGTGGAAAATGAACTTGTTCACAAAAATGTCACGGTGGTGTTAACCTCTCTCAGACGGTTTTGCGAAACATATTCGGTATATATCGGCATTCTTACATAATTTTATAACCATCTATTACGCACGAGAGCTGTAGCACGTAATCATCTTCTATTCGGAGTTATCTCATGTCTCTCTGGAGTTGGTTAGCCACAAGGCTACATGGCATATTTTTAGATGGTCGGCGGAGAATAATGTGTGGACCGATTACCTGTATTACCTGCCGTACTATTCATCGTCAAGTGCCTCCAGCTACCGCCAGTAAATCCTCCATTTCTTCCTGTCACGCGCAAGGGTAGCCCACTTGGTTCTGCTTACAGAAACTCGTTGAGCAGCATATCTTTCCTCCACGATTTTTGTGAAGAGCTCTGACCACCGGGTCGGTTGTCTTCTTCCTTTTGTGCGTTTGACAACCCGAAGAATCCAGTCGCTAACGATTCTTATCCATCGGTTGTCGTTCATTCGTGTTACGTGTCCTCCACATCTTATCCTCCGCGGTTTGGCGCATAGGACGGCTCATCAGCTTTTGACTGCTGACCTAGGTCGGAGCTTCAGATCCCCTCACTCACTTAGGGTACGGGATACTCCTAACGTCATCCTTTCAACTGTATGTTATATAAAACGCTGAGCGATCATTCATCCTGCTTGCGTAACGGCCAGGTTTCTGACGCAAAATTTAAGGCAGAAATAAGGGTGGAGTCGAAAAGGTGGGCACGAAGTCTGGTGTTCTTCGTTCTTTCACTATATAATCGACGCTCTTGAGGATTCACCAAGCCGTCGTGTTCCTTCTGCTGTACTCTGGAGCTAAGCTGTTCACTTTACTAAGTTCTCAATCCAGATTGATGTAACTGGACCATTAAAAGACATTCGTTCCAGTGAGGGTGAATCTAGCACACGAAATCTGTTCTTCAAGAATATCATTTTTTGTGAGATTTTGTCCAATCTTCTTGGGTCTTCATCCAATTTTGAGACCCATCTTTCCACAGGTGGTGTTAAAATAGGCTAGCATTCGCTCCGCCTAGCTTCTATTTGTTGTTATAAGAATGATATCGTCAGAAAAGCGAAGATTCTATGATAGCCGACTATCGATTTTCACTTGCATGTTGTCCCATTCCACTGTTGGCATGACGTTCTCAAGGAAGGCGGTAAATAATTTTGGCGAGATGGTATCGCCTTGCCTAACCGCCCTTTTGACGTCTATGTTACTATCGTTGTAGAATGGTGATATATTTATTGGATGTACATTTTTTATATAGCTCGCGAAGAGTCTGTATAAACTAAGCAGGGACTCCCTGGCTATCCACGGCTTCCATGATTGCTTCTATCTCCACTGAGTCAAAAGCTTTCCTTAAATTGATGAAAGCCCGCCTGAGCGGTCTTCCGTAATCTCGTTATACTTCAATGAGTACTGCTATCGTCCATAGACGGTATGTCGACATGAATCCTTTTCGAAACCCTGCTTGCTCATAATGCAGCCCTTCGTCCAGTGTTTTGGCAATACTGTTCTCAATGACTCTAGTGAAGAGTTTGTAGGTGAAGAAAGCAAACAGATTTGCCGATAGTTGCCGATATCGCGGACGTCGCACCTTATGAACAATGATGTAGTCTTGATGTTCTTCCAATGAACAGGAAGTGTGCATTGTAACATATAACGTTTGAAGAGCCCAGCCACCATGTTGACAAGGACTGGCGGAAGGTTCTCCAGATGTTCCGGTCTTAGGTTGTCATGACCAGATGATAGGCGATTCTTCACCGACGAAGTAGCACGTCGCATTTCGGAAACGAAGAACTGGTGGAACGACATATCCGCACTCCTTTATTTCATATAAAAGCAGCAGGACGTGGCTACTAAAAAGAACGCATAGCAACTGTGAATGACTTTCTCCACCATCTAGTTGCTATAACTGTTTCGTATGCGCGTCGGAGTAAAAGCATCTTGATCTTTTAATGAGCCACGCTACCATGGGCGTTGCAAATGAGCCAGTCGTATTTTTCTCCGAACTTGTGAAGTAATGGTCCGATCCTATGTATTACCCAGAGGCAACAGCGACATCGGCTAGGCAAAGCCTTCGATTTAATGTGACGTGGCCTATTTCGTTGTCGTGGTACTTTCTACTGAGAGACTCTGCTTTTCAGCCACGAGAGCGGGAATTAGAAGTTACTATGGATTGTCTTAGTCGTTGTGATAAATACAGACAACCACGCACCCTGCTCTTTCCACTCTAATCCGTCAGTCCCAATGTGACGTTCTTCACACATCCTTCTGGGCCCAGTCTAAGCGCTGAAATCTCCAATGTACTTTAAATCCTTAGAGAATGTATGGTTTGGTTTTCATTGCTGAACTTCTCTAAGTCCATGGAACACGCTTACACTTCGTCTTCGTTGTAGCTTAATGTCGGTTAGGAGGCAGCGAAAACTGTCAAAGCCAGTATTGATCAACATTTATTTATTCGTAAACGTCAGGTTGTTGGCTGGTCGAATGATTCGATATTTATGGCTAAACTCGTGCTGACGAGAACGCCGACGCTGCCGACGCCTCTACTGTCGCAAATTTCGAGGAATTGTTCTTCTCCGGTGTCACAGGCGGCGCTGAGTGAACGATGTCCTTTCGTCTTAGCCACTTAGATAACACCGTCCTTTGTCTTTTCTGCCTGCACGATCAGGTCCTTTAATAGAGGACTCCGATGAAAATGAGCGTGCATTGTAGCTACACATGGTCATTTTAACCTTTCGAGATTTAGACAGCCTAGAATGGCCGTGAAATTTTAGCAGCGTCTCTGTACTCGTCTCACTCAACGCTGCTGTATCAGGAGCTGATTCGTGGTCAGAGGAATGTGGCGCATTTATTTTACCGTGTTTAGCGTTTGCCCTTCTGTAAAATGCAAATTTAAGGCAATTTTTTTACTTCATACAACATCATAGCATCACATTTTAATCCCAGCACTTCCTATATTCGGTTCTTTCTCTCGCATTCATCGTCTACATATGCCTTCAAATTTTTGTGTGGATTCGACTTCTGCTTAAAGGTTTTGGTTTTCTTCTTTATTGTCCATGAATTATAGGAGACAATTCACCACCTTGCAATCCTAGAATAGCCGCCCTAGGGCGTTTCTACGATTTCGTTACAACGAGGTTTTGTAGGAAGCTCTTCTCAGACAATTTTACCACATCTGAGTGACCGAAGGGTTGATTTTCAAGTGGTAGTCCCACTACCGCAGCGCTGCCCGCGCCTAATTTGATGTATACCAACCAATGTAAGGCCGCTGTAAAAAAATCCGCAACGTATATCCTAAGAAGTCCAGCAAGGTACTTGCGCTGCGAACATACACAATCCTCACATCGAAAACTAGGAGGCAGAGTGTAGTCACCAAAAAGTCGCCCCTTCACCGAAAACCATAGAAATATATGGATGAACAGTCTAGATGTTTGAAAGAGATGAAATATAGGTACGTTTAAATCACGAAAGGTTAAAGTGATCATACGTAAACGCTTCGACTTCTTCTTCGTCGTAGTTTGATGTTGGCGCCTAGACGACGAAGATTGTCAAAGCCGGTGTTGATCCACATCTTTTTAATCGTAAACGTCCGATTCGGGTTGTAAGCTGGTCGAATGAATCGATGTTCATGGACAAACTCGTGTTCACGAGAACGCCGACGTCGCCAACTCCTTTACTGTCGCGTGTTCCAAGGAGCAGTTCTTCTCCGGTATCAAAGACGGCGTTAAATGAGTGGCGTCGTCTCGTCTCTGCCAGGCCGATGACGTCGTACCTTATCATTCTTGCTTGCATGAGCAAGTCCTCTATCGAGGACTCGGATGCAAGTGTGCGTGCGTTGTAGGTACAGATCGTCACCATAGTTCTTGATCCAGGCAGCTTCCAATGGCCCTGAGATTTTAGCAGCCTCTCTGTACTCGTCCTACCCAACGCTGCGAAATTGGGGGCTCCTTCGGGGTCAAGGGAATGAGGGCCGTTTTTTATTGTTTATCATTTTGATACCCTCGTATAGCTTACTGGGCTCTGAACGTGGGGCTTGGGTGTACTCACAGGTAGCTTGTCAGACTCTCCTAGAGTGGACATGGAGCTTATTTGTCGGAGGCGACCTCTAACCGCCTCCCATATACTTCCGTGTCGCTTGATTGCAGGCTTTTAGCCGAATTGACTCGTAGAATACAATCCACATAAACTAAAACGCACCCACACACGCATGCATGAATACGCCTAGCAAATTCAGAAAGTATGTGCCAAATCAGAGCAGCAAAAACTCCTGGATACACCTGTGCCTCAGGAAAGTAAAAGTCGCTTTTAATCTGCTATTAACCCCCTATCCGCTACCTGGAAAAGCGCCACGTAGGCTCACGAATAACCGACTCGAGATCCGTCATATGAGGGAGATTCGTAGGCTCTTGTGTAGAGCGTTGGAAATTCCTCTTGATAAGCTCGCTAGACGATGACAATCATGTTAGCGGTACTGGGCAAGAAAGCACGGTACGGAAATTTTTTTAATGTCGCCAAAGCTATTCTGTAGTATAAAATGGTCGAAGTTCGTATGTTGGCGATACTCGTCGTAAGAGTCCTTCAAATAACCAATTCTGTGTTAATGAAGGAACATTGATTAGGAAGCGCTAAAACAACCCGGATTTCTAGAGAGACCAAGCTGATTGGGAATCGATGTTGTGTGAACTTTACGACCGCTAACGTTATACAGCAAAACTTTGGGCACCAACTCCTATCAAAACAATGGTGTTCGCTCAAAAGGGTAATTCAATTATGAGTTAAGTGCATGAGCGGATTGTCCTTGATGGGCCCCGGTGTGACATTCACCCAAGTGTTCAGTTCTTGCTCGAGGCTCTGTTTGCCGTGGAGTTCTTGTTCTCCATACGCATAAAAGGAGTATGTTATAGTAATTATTAGAGATATCGTGTAGAGGGGCGCGTGTGGCGCAGTGGTTGGAGGCGCCACTGCGGCGCGCACGTGAAATGCGACCAGGGCCCACCAAGCCTTCCATCCCTCCGGGGTCGGCAAATTGGTACCAGACTTGTCTGGGAGGATAGTAGCACTGGCTCGATACATCGGCCGGCCACCGCGAGTCCGATTGTAAAGGCCAGATATGCATTCAGTCACCTCCAACGATGCTTAATGAAGTCGAATGCATGGCGCATCCTCAGGGATTGATCAACGCCGAGAGCCTTTATCCTTTATCCTTTATCATGCAATATGCACACTTCACCGTTCGACTGTTCTGTCCCACTGGAGTTGCCAAACTTGTACAATTCTCGATTGCTATGAGCTCTGCTCAACCCAAAAATCTGGCGACCGCTTTTGGCGAAAACTTGGAGTCGCTGAAGACGAGCTGTCTCAAGATTCTATGATGGATTAACCCGACCGGACTCTCATGGAGTCGAAATGTGTTCAACCAATGACCTGCACGTATGAATAGTAAAAGGCTGGAAACTTCATGAAAGAAGGGCTGCGATCCATGCAACATGATAATGGCTCACAAAAAATAATTATGGATAATAGTTACAGTACTCATATTCTCAGCCAGAGATTGGCGAAAGCCTTCGGCTTGCTCACCGTCAGTTTCGTGATTCATTATCGATGTATTGATCATCGCAGTGGGACGATGATGTGCTTAGTAAAGAAGATGTCATCATCACGAACGCCTCAATGTACGCCTCTTCGATGATGTGTTAACGAAGTCTCATAGAAATCATAAAGAATTCCTACGGTAATATACAGATGCAAGGATCGGGATTATCGCGGTCTCAAATAGCCACAAACGCTTCAATCAAGTCGAAAAATTAAGCAATGACAAACAAGATAACTGGGTAGTAATATCGAACCATTACACTACAAGATATTTGAGGCGAATTTTCGAAAATACCGAAAAGAAATTCTGTGTTCAATGTAGGAGACGGCAATGTGAAAATCTTCAAGAATAAAATGTTTCCATTTCCGCTTTATGACACGAATAAACGGCTTCATCAATTCTACGACGACGTCGACCGCTGACTCACTCGAACCGACCAACGCCCGACAAGCATTGTCCTTTTCTGAATATCATTTCCACGTTTTCAACAAACTGGACATCTTGACGTATGACGACATCCGAACAAAAGCAAGTTCTATGCATAGATTCTACTATGCATAGAACTTGCTTTTGTTTCTCATTCATTTTTATTCAGAAGAGATCGACTTTCTATAAACCTCGGCGCAACAGTCGGTATATCTGTAAATATGTTCTCACGGAGTGCCTTTTTTTTTAACCAATGAGAGGTTGGTATAGATGTCGTTGTTGTTGTTGTTGCTGCTGTATTTGTTTAAGAGCTGAGATTTCGACGACGTGGCCCTTCTCACAGCCTTGTCATTGGACTACCCTTATGTTGTTTGCGAAAGACTAACATCCGTTGAACGTCTGCTTTTCATCCTTCGTGAACAACACTCGGGTGGTCCAACGGTAAGCCTCTGAGAAAGGCAAAGTCGTCAAAACGTCATCCATTGAACAAAGACAACAACAACGATAATAAGAACATCTATACCAGCCTCGCGTTGGCTGAAAACATGGCAGTTCATTTGTGTTCAGTTCTTCAGCTATTTTCTTTACTCCGAGGCGTCGCATATGTATCACAAAAAAACCGTGAGAAAGCGATCGATGGTTCGACTCCCGTACCACGTTGACAAAAATTTCCATCAATTAGAAGTCAGTAATTAAGAAGCCTGAACCTCATCCCAAGTCTTCGATATAGGCAAAAGGATAATATTCGTGAAGAGCTTGTAGGGTACACTCAACAAGCATATTGGACGATGGCTACGAAACGTTGTCCTTCAATGACCCGAAATTTCTTCCTTTTGAAAGTAGGGTGACATATGGGTTGCGACAAATACATGTGGATTGTGGTTTCTCCCTCCAATAAAGTTGGCGGTGAATCATGGAGCTGTGCCTTTTTCATCTTTTCTATCGTTAGTCGAACCTCAAAGGGAAGAACTCCAGGTGGTTTATTCTCCACCGGCGATTTCGAAGCCCAGCAAAGGAAAAAAGAAAAGTAAAAAGTAATCGAGATGCGATCCGTTCTTCTTTCTTGAGAATAGCACGCGAATTCGGCACTTTTTATAGTCCCTTGATAAATAGCATGTAGTTTTCGGTCGGGTCTTCCTTAATCTGCCAATCATGTTTGCAAAGGATTTCGTTCAGAATGTCCTCTTCGTGTATAGCTGGACTTTCTTGGTTGATGAATTCTTTCTTAGTTTACTACTGAATCGAAGCATCGAGCGAAGAAGGAAGTGATTGGACCCGGCGCATAGAACTACCGAAATGTCTATTAGGCACCACCTTTTTTTCTCAGAATATGGTAGAGTTCTGCATGAATCTATCCTTAAGAGACCTTCATGTCCAATGGCGGCTCCCTGTCTTCTGGAAAAACGAGCTTCCTTGTAAAAAGCATACTGCACACAAAAGCCTTGCACGACGGAATCCGCTCTCAGTTACTTCTCGTAATCCAAATTTTTCGATTCTGCATTCGCTTTGGAAGGGCTTTTCCATTCTGGCATTGAAGTCTCTACCAAAGTGTGCAATGCGATTTACCATTGCAGGTGCCTTCCCCTGATTGGTAGTGGAACTCGTCCAATTCGTATTCTTCAGCTTCATAGGTCAGGGAGTAGCAATTGATGATAGCTGTATTCCTGTGACGCGTTGGTTAAAGACAGAGGGGCAGCCGTGCGAGAGGATTTCTTACGAGTCGACGATATGAACAATGAGCAGGTGGACGACAAAGCCGACACCACAAGCATTTCGTGACAAGAACACTTTATCACATATGACAAAGGTTCCGTCGTCTAGTTTTCGCACGTCGGTCTTCCAGCTTTTGTTTCTTGGTTGATGAACATATGGAATTTGATACGATAAGCGGCTTCAAGACGAGCGTGATGGCCAGCGTCTGAAGGTGTTTTGGAATTATAAGTGCCAAGTGAAAACAATCCCCATGGCGTGTCGTGTGCGTGTGCTCGTCAAATCCGGTTCCAGTGACGTCCTGCGTAATACGAGACTTTCTGGTCTCTCAACGGTCATTTCACCACCTGAGGTCGTAGACGGGGGGAATCAGCATGCGGGGTACCGAAGCTGGACTGTTGATGTTTGGGGAATTTGATCGTTCCTGAAGTCTTGACTTGACCTTTCAAAGATGTTCTGCAGCCATTACTACTGAGTACTCTTAGGAATTCCGTACAACGACAATCGCGACATCTGAGGCAACAACTTATCATTCGAGAAGAAACGATTCTGCTTCACAACAACGAAACTAAACCGTCATGAAGTAAAACATTTGGCCTCAGCCGCTTCGCTGACCATACTTTCCTGGTTACGACTTTTTCAAACATTTGTGCAACATCCTTAACAAATAAACATCTTCAGAGCACCAGGTCGAGAACACGGGATTGGTTGGGTCCGGTGGCCCAGAGCCTTATGTAAACGGACTGTTTAAGTCTATAACAAATTGGCAAAAGTGCATCAATTGTAAATGTTTTCATATCGTCGACACAGTTGATCTTCTGACACGGTTATAGCGTTTTAATCCTTCCATTCAGAATCGGACGTTTCTCATTAAACAACCAATTAAACAAGTTTTACAGTAAATACCAAATACTGTCGCCAAAATGGCTAGAAATTATACTTAGAAATTCTAAAATACTGCCATTGAAACAGCTGGAACACTAAAGATAGTAAGTCAAAAGCCTTATTTTGTTGCCAAATAATCTACCCGATAAAACAGCAGCGAGTTGTAGTGGTCAAGGAACAAAGCGCGACGAAACAATGGAAACTCTACATTGTCGTCTACGCAAAAAGGGTGAATTCTGTAGGTTTGGGTGACGATGACCGATGAATCACATCAGCTGCGGGAGGCATCGATGGGGAATCGCATGTAGCTCCGTCTCCAAGATCAGCCAACTCCGAAGAGGTGGAACCGGATGACTTTCGTAGAGGCGGTCAAATTATGAGATCACCTCTCCATGAGACTACATTACTCTTATCAACGGAAAAGAGAGAGCAAGAAATAGAAGAAGAATATGAAAAAAGTTAAGAAGAAGAGAAACTTCGAAAGTGATACATAAAGCCTTACTAGAATTTACGACAGATGTCTATCATATTACTGGCTGACATTCAAAGAAGGAGATCTAAGTAACGAATATACGACATCAAATAAACGTATTCATTCGAGGTGCTGAGTGAGAGAGAAAGACATTTGCTTCCTGAGAATGGAATTTTCATGTAATTCTTGCTAGAATGGTCAAAACATCAACTTCATTGTGTCGAGTTTGTTATAATTTTTATTCACTACCTCTTATTCTTCATGGAAAGGTGTTATGAGAAATACAACCACCAGGATGCTGATACATGAGTAAGGCTTGTATAGGTTTCAAACTTGTATGTATCCTTTTTGAGGACTCACACGTTATCCACTGCACCAATCTAGGCCCTTGCTTTGCTTTCCTCCCAGTCAGTTTCCGAGTTTTGCTCCTATATCAGCAGCATTCTAGTGATTGTTTCCAGAATGTTCAATTGAGTCCGAATCTACTTACGACGGCACTGCAGAGCACTGTTCCCGTAAAGAACAGCTCACGTCACCCCCAGTAGGGAAATTCGGCTGACAGAACAGCTGATAAAGATCAACGCTGAGACGAATAGTGTCATTACATCGATGACATTATTTCTTTACACCAGATAGATCTACATCAAAAAGAAACAATCTATAGTTCTATTTAGGATATTCTAGGAAAAAGTGGCTGCAAAAAGAACGAACTCGTTTGTCCACCCATTAATGGTAAATCGGATTTCTCATACATATTTGACAAAAAAAAAAAAACATCACGTCACTAGAGACGTCAAAGACGAAAGCTTTCTTTTTACCTAGACAGAAGTTGCCCTATTCAGGGACAACTGCGAATTGTTTTAGTGGTATAGCATTGTATTAAATATTACTACAAAAGAATGAAGAATAACGGCATGAATAGAGCCTGGAGAATGATGCTCACCCTGTCGAGGTCATCCACACCGAGGATGCTGAACGTAGTAGTTGGAAGAAACGATGCGCATTCGGGCTTACTGCTTCGCTCGAACGACATTCGCAGTAATGTTTTGAAGAATGCTACAACGGAGTATGTGATGAATGCACTGAACGACGACACGGAATACATTGCGGAAGCATCTGATAACGCTAAAACGACATCACTACGATGCACAAAACAAACGAAACGTGGAGCAACAATAACGACCTCAGACACTTAGAGAATGTCTGGAAGAGCTCTAGAAAAATCCTGAAACAGAATATCCGGATGGATTGCCACCTAGTCTTCTCGAAGCATGTGTTTTGTTGAAAATTAGGTGAAAGAAGGGTGTAGATAAATTTTGTTCGCGTTACGCCGGATGGAATTGCTGTGAACTCACTCTGCTTTCTATTCCTTTAGCGATTTCCCCTTGCTTAACTGTAACTTAAAGATTGCTCTACAGTTGACTGTTTTTGGCCTAAATGCTTATTCAAGCTCTTTTCGCACTAAACTTATTCTTTTTACTTCTGTTTAGCAAACACGAGGTGTTATTTTATTTCTTTATTTACGTACAAGCTGACGTTTCGGCGGATTTCGCCTTCTTCAGAGCCTGGAAAGGTCACGTTGACTGCAATCTTGTAGATTGTACGTAAATAAAGAAATAAAATAACACATCGTGTTTGCTAAACAGAAGTAAAAAGAATTATTCCATCAATGCCGAGGTTAATAGAAAGTCGGACGTGGGAGTTACTAAACGAATTATTTCATTCATTTCCACTCAGCCATTTATATCTTTCGCCAGCTTTGGGTGAAAAATAAATGGACGCAAAAAAGGGAAACACTATATGTTCCTAAGAAGGGAAGCAAAGAATCTTTCCGCCGTCATAGAATTTGTTACTGTTTGATGCGACGAAAGGAAAATGAAAGAACGAAGGTCTCAGCAATTAAAGAGAATTAAAGACCAGGGTAACATCCATTTCGCCACTCTTTAACTGACTCAACAAACTGTTATTGTTAGAGTTCCATAACACCAATACACTCACGTTTCCAAGTTGTCACCACATTCAGTATATGACCGACGCTCAGTGGATGGGAAGGGGTTTACCACCTTGCAGTCGTGTTCCTTCCAGGACTGTAGTAGTTCGTCGTTCAAGTTCAGTTCGTTAGACTTCCGGACAGAATTTGCAGAATTCTTCCCACCGTTAGTGACTCTACAGGAGTTACAACCCTTGTTGTATTCCACAGTTTCACAGACTGGAATGACCAAGTGTGAAAACCATCGTGAACAATATGTTGGAACAAGTGGAGTAAACTTCCAAATGTACATAAGCCACATTTTTCTTCGACTCTGCTACCAACGGATGATTTCTTCCAAACTTGAGAACGGATCAAATATCATGGGCGACTTTGTAAAAAATGTTTTGAAAGGCAAAATTAGTGAGAAGCGTTAAATAGGCACAGGTGACATCGATGTATATCTATGCAAAAAGAAATCAAAGAATTCAGTTGTATTAGCACAAATTCACGACGTTTTCAAAGATTCTGAGTGATAAAGACCATCTCCGAAACCTTGGAAGCTCGCAGAAATGAAGGAGAAGTAAGAAATACCAGAGAAACTGATGTCATGACGAAAAAGCAAATTCATTTCGAACAAAAACATATTACTGAGAGGAGTGCTCAGATTTTTCATGAATCCAGAAAATGTCACGAGATCTAGCAGATTTTCATCTAAAAATCGTCGGAGACTTTCCGTTCCATGTGTGAACGGATGTGATGCCGACTCACTTTGTCCGTGCCAACAACGAATGTAAAAAAAAATGTGCATGAAACAACGAATGTGAAGGAAAGTTCATTAGATGAAGAAGAACCAAGCAGATGACGCACAGCACCACCTGCCTTTGCTTTTTTATTCGTATATTCAACGAGTCATCACAAACTTAACCCTGTTTTTCACTACGTAACTCTCGAAAAAACCTTCCTCTTCGGTTTCTAATTGCCAAGATTTTCTTTGCAGTACCACACCTCTTCGAAGCACGTGAAGTTTGAAGTAGTGCGTACATGTGCACAATATAAAGTGGTGCTTTTTTATGTCTAACTAAATCTTTTTACTGTTTACATGGACGCACACACGAATTTATCTACTTAGATGACACGACTTTGAGCACTGTGGGGGTCCTAGCAGTTCCCTTTGGTTCGTTGTCTCGCACCGGCCATACAAATTGTCAGATTTCTGTCTACCTTGATCTGACATTTGTCGACCTTGACTTCTTTATAAACGCACTTGAATGCCGAAAAAGTTGATTTCCACGGAAATCCGAGAGGGTTCTACTAGTGCGTTCCAAATGTTCAGCATAGGCAGTCACCTGCATTTATAGATCGGAAGCAGCTTTTCTTAAAAGCTTGGGACGAATATCCTGAGCCTAAAGAGATGTACGGTTTTGTTGGTCTATTCCAGGGTCGAACCAGCGACCATACGTGAGCTACACAACACCTCGAACCAGAGATGCAAATGTCAATTTATTATTCGATAATTCTTGCAACCAATAAAACTATAATAAGAATCTTCCTAAGCGGCATATTGATGCAGAAGGACAGCTAACAAAGAAGAAAAGCTGGCTGCAATATTGTAGCATCTAAATGCATCCAGAAAAACTGGACCGGTCATTTCTGTGTAAAACAACGGTGCGTCCGCGTAGTTCATACAGGGTGTATGTGTGTATGTAAAGTAGTATTTAGAGGCAGTCAGTAATTGACACATCCGGTCATAGGTTCGATCCCTTCTCTTCGGCTCAAAAGCCCTCCATCCCTCTCAGCTGTTGAAACTGATTTGAGACTCTCATGCAACGGTAAGTGAGCTCACTCAATAAATCGGTAGTGGTACAGACCGAATATATATTCGGTCACCTTAATGAAATCGGGTACACAGCGCATCCCCCTAGGATTGATCAACACACAACGCTCTAAGCTTTTTCAGTGAATAGCCTGTGTTCCATTCTATGGCCCAGACTTCAACATACCTTCTCAAGTCCCTGTTTTTGTTCGCACATTAATTTCCATTCGACTAAGACTTCGCATCCTACAACTGGATGGCTCGTCATAGCGAACAATATTGTCGGCCACAGTAACAGTTTAAGAAAATTTGTTGAACTTGTTTTTTATGGGAAAAAATTTTCACATCGATATTCCGAGAAATTTATAGAAGTTCTAAAATAAAGCTCTCGGCTTCGATCAGTCCCTGAGGGATACGCAATGCATTCGACATCATTACGCATCGTTGGAGATAATTCAGTGCATATCTAGCCTTTACAATGTCTCGCGGTGGTCTGTCGATGTATCGAGCAAGTGTTGCTCTTATCCGAGAGAAGTCCGGCACCAATTTTTGGACCCCGATGGGATAGAAGGTCTAGTGAGTCGTGGGCGCGAGGATCGATCCCGAATCGAATCGAATACATGTGTGTGTCGCAGAGCGCCTCCGACCACGGCGCCACACGCGTACTTCGAGAAATTCGTAGCACACGAAGCTCGCCATTTCTAAGCTAAGTGATGATCTCTTGCATTCAATTCATTTCCTTGCATCAATCATCCAAGATAATTTTACGCGTGCGGGGTTCGTTGCCTCAGCATTGTTGTCTTCTTAATAAAATGTTGTTGAATGGTGGTCGAGTCAATTTTATACGGAGTCCTGATATGGCCGAGCTACAGCGTTCCCACATAAATTGCAAACAGTGAACTACTTTTCCCAGTTCCAAGCCTGGTACCAGTTGAACAGCTAAAAGACAGAAAGCCTGCAATTAATTAATTGGCAAGCACATTTGAGATGATTAGAGTTCACCTAAAACCAGCCAAACAGAGTAAAATAAGTGGACGTCGTTTTCACGCCATCTAGTGAGCCTTCTATACAACACACCGTTAGAGCTGCTAAGGTCTCAAGCCTATTTAAGATACCTATAATTGGCAAGCACATTTGAGATGATTAGAGTTCACCTAAAACCAGCCAAACAGAGTAAAATAAGTGGACGTCGTTTTCACGCCATCTAGTGAGCCTCCTATACAACACACCGTTAGAGAGGATGAGAAGCTGCTAAGGTCTCAAGCCTATTTAAGATACCTGAATCTGGAAGGCACCAAGATGGCGGCTCCTCTTTATAGTGCACATCCACTTTCATCTGCGTTCTTAGCTATGGAATTGATAATGCAGGCTAAAAAATATGCTACGACGTCACAGAACTAGCGGTGCCGAGAAAATGCCACCTATTCAACGCCGTCAACGACAGTGGAGAAGAACTCTTCCTCGGAACATGCCACAGTAGAGGAGTCGGCGGCTTCGGTGTTCTCGTCAGCACAAGCTTGACCGCGAACATCGTCGATTCATGAATGCGTAGTTTTTTTGTTCAGCAATCGCGAGGTTGTTATACAGCATACATTTACTTCCATAGAAAAACACACAATACAATACAACACAACAGTACCTGACGTTTCGGCAGTATCGCCTTCTTCAGAGCCTGGAAGGGTATACTGATATACAATTTATTAGGCCAAACACTTCAATAACACTTACAGTAAGACGAAAAACTTCATGGCAATCACATGGTCAACAGCTTCTCGAAAAACTCACCGCTTTTTTACATGAATTTGTTTGCGGTTGTTTTTTGAAATTGAGATATGTAAATTACTCAAGAGGTTTTCGAATTTTCGAAAAAAAAGAAAAAAAATTTTCGAAAAAAAAAACAAGAAACTGCAGAATATTTCGAGCCACAGATTAGAATGGAACGGGTGGGATGAGCGACTCCCTGAGTTTACCATAACGACCAAGATCATGTCAATTCACAATTCCAGAAATCTCACCCTCAATACTAGACGTGAGAGTTTCCCAGTGGAGAGTACCACAACGAAATAGACCACATCATAGTAAATCGAAGGTTTTTACATAGGATGGGCGAATCACATCACAGTATCAATGAATAGTACGGCTGGCGCATTTGCAAGGCTCACGGAAGCTTCGCCAATTACAAAACCAAAGTGACTGCACTCCGACGCCAAGACGAAGTAGTTAGAGCTTCCAAAGAGACTATGGAGAAAATTATCCACGATTAGTACTCGGATCTCTTCAGCAATCATTTCCTCCTTTCTTCATACGAAATAAAGGATGATGGATACGTCACCTCACCGTTACCTTCCTTCAAAATCCGACATGTTATTTCGTCGGTGAAGAATCGAATAACATCAGCTAACACAGGATAGAAATGAAGAACCTACCGTCATTCCTCATAGACACGATGGCTCGGTTCTTCACACGTTGCTTGTCAGAATGCAAGGTTCCTAAGCCATTGAAGACCAGAGAGACCATATTATTATTCTAAAAAGGTGACGTCAACGATATCGGAAACTATCGACTAATCGCGTGTGGCGTAATGGTCGGAGGCGCCTTGCGACACACACATGGGATCGATCTCCGCGCCAGTGGCTCACAAAGTCTTCCATCGCTCTGGGGTCGGTGAATTGGTGCCAGGTGGTGGAGATGCGATCCGATCTTCTTGCCTGAGGAACTGAGGCAGATTCAGCACAGTTTTTCAGTCCTTCGACAAGCAGCATGTAGTCTTCGGTCGAGTCTTCTTCAATCTGCCAGTCAAGTTTGGATAGGACTTCGTTCAGAATGTTCTCGTCATATACAGCTAGACTTTTTCCTCGTGGTGGATGAAGAGAGTTCTTTTCCAGCTTGCGGCTGAATCGAATCTTCGCGCGAAGAAGGCGGTGATCAGAACCGGTACAGAATAACGAGACTACCGATGTGTCAAGTATGCACCATCTTCTGTTTGTCAGAACATGGTCGATCTCCGCATGAGTCATGCCGTTAGGAGATTCCCATGTCCAGCGGCGGCTTTCTTTCTTCTTGAAAAACGAGTTTCCCATGGAAGAGACGTGCTGACAACAGGAGTCCTGCGAGACGGTTGACATTCTTATTTCTTCCTCCTAATCCATAATTTCCGATCCTGTATTCGCTCTCGTTGGTCTTTCCTATTCTAGCGTTAAAGTCTCCGACAACAAATTTATGATATGCTTTATCACTGCGGATGACTTCCTCCAACTGATAGTAGAACGCATTTATTTCGCACTCATCAGCTGCGTCGGTTGGTGAATAGCAATTAATGATAGTGATCTTCTTATGATGCGACAGTTGAAGACGGAGGCATGTAGCTTTAATTATTTATAATCGCCTTTGAGAGTGTTATAAGAAAACAGGAATGGAATAAGGTGAGAATCGATAATCCGGGCTGCGGCATCATTAATGTCATTCTCTTAACAACAGAACCTAGTCAGGCGCATCGAGTGATGGGCGACATTGAAATCGACATTTTAGGAGGATTAATCTACAACTAACTCTCAAAAATATGTCTAAGAAAAACAGATTTCTTTCTGATGCCCATTAACGGTCACTGGAATCAACATATCCTATTGCTACAACTGTGTATCTCGATCGTGAATTCAACAACGGCGAATGACTTGGCCCCGAAGCTGACGAGGATGAAGCGAGCGACTTGAGAATCCTTGAAAAGCCAAGAGGTTGTAGTGAAGATATCAAATAAGACACGACTTCAGGCCCGCCTTATCGGCTCCACGATTATTTCTGCTTTGACATACGCGACTTAGAAACTTAAACGCTACCTAAGCAGGATGGAAGACCACTATGGTTAGTGAACGTGTGATCGAAATAACGACGCTCAAAGGGAGTATCGCAAAGTGCGAAGGTGAGGCTACGCGCACACGGGACAGAAAGAAATTATGAAGCACGTTCAAATTACTAGACGATAAGGGTGAGGACAACTAATACACATGGCATAAGAATTGTTATCATAAATTGGTAACGACGATGAATAACCATGCTGAATTTACGAAATTTTACTCGTGAACACGCTTGTTTGTGGAGTGATATGCAGCAAGGATAAGAGTACATGGGAGCTTCGCTTAGTTGAATTGAAATGTGTGGGAAAAGAAGTGGGTGATAGGAAGGCGTGAGTGCCTAGTTGGCAGAAAACAAAGTAGTCTGTAGTGGTGATTTCGCATGTACGGTACGATCTTTTAAAGCAGTTACCCTTCTTGCATTCGCCTAAAATTTTCCTTCAAGTCACGATATTGTACTAATTGACATGTCATTCCATAAAAATCCACAAACCCCTTCGAAGAGAGGAAGCGGCGGATAACCGGAGTTTAAAAATAGCGCAATCATGGAAACCTGAGGAAAGGGTAAACAAGGGTTCGAATCTGGTCTGGGGTCCATGCTCTCCAAGTAGCTCAGCATCATCGTAGTTGAAGGAATGAAAAAAAGGAAATAA
>MQTX01000285.1:126683-140780 GCA_009735665.1 Angiostrongylus cantonensis | reverse complement strand
TATATATACTATAATACTAATACTAGGAATACTGGAGTGAAAAAAATAAAGTAGTTTGCTCAACTGAGGTGATTAAAGTGGTGAGTTAATGAGGTGAGAAGACATTGCAAGGATGACTCCTAATCTCCACACGTATCCAAGGAAACGTAACGTGCGAATTGTGGTTAGCTTCTTTAAATAATTTAACACCGTAATTGAAATCATTTCCGAGAAAGCAGGGCAAATACGCAACGACAACTAATACAGGGAGAAAGGTGTACTGCTCAAGCGTCAAAAAAATGAACCCCAACCAAGGCAATACGTGGAATTTCGACAGGAGTACTGCCATAAGAATCACACTCATACTCTAGGTGAGACAATACAGGCATTTCTAGCGTGGCGTCAGCAACAAATGCATCATTGACTGCGCATACTTGGATGACCTGGCCAGACGAAGGACCATGCGAGCTACAACACAATTTCCACTTAACTACCAGTTTGTTTGGGAAAAGTCCTCTTTCGTTGGAGTCACGAGCTAGCAGCACTATAGTTTCTCATGTCGTCAGTACATGAAGTCGCACGAGTTTGCACCTTGTTGGATTTCTGAAACACTCTGTAGCAGGATATAAAGGCACACGAGTGCTACAGAAAAAGCAACGCCGAATCGAAATTGACGACTGACAAGTACAAGCCAGTGCGCTTTGTGAGCGCTCGGTCTACGACTCTCCAACTGAAAAACGTCAGCTTGAGCAAAATTGCAACGACACAATCGCAAGCCTATGGTGTTCGCCTTCTGAAAGCCGCAAATCGTAGTACAGTGATGCCCCTAGTGCTGAATCAGATCGTCTACGCTATTTGGAAAACAGAATGGAACAAATCAGGAGTTCGAGTTTTACAAGAGGTTCGTTGATCCTGACAGCATTAAAACACCCTCACCAATTTCACCGGTTTACAACTCACCATTTCGGGAGGTGTTCTGATCAACTGGAAGCAAAAATGGAAATGTTGTCACCATTGGTTGAGACACTTTGTGCATTGTCTTTTTTTGCAGTAGCTAATGTACTCGTAGATTTTCTTTTTTTGGAATCCATTCTGTCATCAGTTGTCCAAGAAATATTTCTCATTCGAACTCATTGCAAGTGATTATACTTCGTAAAGAGCGTTAAACAGAAATCACTCAGGAGTCCGAAACAACTAAAGTGCTATATTCTTCGTGAAATCAACACTATAGTGACAAGCTTGGTCGACTAATTAATTTGAATGTACAGGTATTTCGCAGAGCAGAAAAAGCCGAAACTGGATTTTCGCTGCGGACGCTATGAATTAGTTGTGAGTCGCTCACCTTTATTTCCCACAGGAAGCACGCTCTGTTTTTCACTCTGTGGCCCATCATTCCTGTATTTTCCTTTTTTTTCGCTGATTTCTCTAAATTTTGACTTTCTTCACATCTCTTATGAGGGCGCGTGTGGCGCAATGGTCAGAGGCGCCCTGCAACACCCACGTGGTATCGATCCCGCGCCCATGGCCCAGCAAGCCTTCCATTTCTCGGGGTCGCCAAATCAGTTCCATACTCGTTCGGGAGAATAGCAGCACTGGCTCGATACATCGGTAGGCCACCGCGAGTCATTGTAAAGGCCAGATATGCATTTAATCACCTCCAACGATACTTAATGAAGTCAAATGAATGGCGCATTCCCTCAGGGATTGATGAACGCCGACAGCTTTATCCTTTATCCTTTTACACATCTCTTATATGTTTGTTTATGTACATCTCCATGTTTTTACAACGCATCCAACTATTGTATGGTACAAGAATGGAGAACTCCATCGATAATACAAGCACTGCGAGGAAAGCATTTGGCAGTTGACTGTGCCATATATATCGAATATATAGTCGTATTTTTAAATTTTTTCACATCCACATATTCCGTACGATAACTCATCATAGCAAACGTGCTTTTATGTGGTTTAGTAGCATTGAATGAAGACGAATTCAGCGTCATTCGGTGCACTCCTCGTCGAAAGCAAGTATGAAGACACCGAACATAATAGAGAAAGGATAAAGCTCTCACAATTGATCAATCCCTGAGGCATGCGCCATGTATTCGACTTCATTAGGGGTAGTTGGGCGTGATTGAATGCATCATATCTGGTCTTCACAATCACTCGCGGTGACCCACCGACGTATCGAGCCAGTGCTCCTATATCCTAGACCAGTGTGGTGCCAATTTGCCGACCCAGGAGTGATGGAAAGCTTGGTGGACCTGGGGCGAGGAGATCGATCCCATGTGTAATGTGGGACGCCTCCAATCACTACGATACGCGCACCTCCAGACACCGAAGATAGGGAAAGAAATGTAGAACCTCTTGCTATCACGGTCGAAGGGTCAAAAGAAAGTGACTAGGGAGATGAGAGCTAACATGATCATGATAAGATTGGAAATGACTATTCATAAGAAGCTGTGCTTCACAAGCACTAAGTCTTCGATAGCGGAAAATTTGTGGTTGATCAACAGCTCCTGCATCGATTAATAGAGCCTATACATATCCTAATCATTTACGACTGATATTCGAGATTTAGGGCGCGTGTGGCGCAGTGGTTGGAGGCGCCACTGCGGCGCGCACGTGAAAATGCGCCCATGGCTCACCAAGCCTTCCATCCCTCCGGGGTCGGCAAATTGGTACCAGACTTGTCTGGGAGGATAGCAGCACTGGCTCGATACATCGGCCGGCCACCGCGAGTCATTGTAAAGGCCAGATATGCATTCAATCACCTCCAACGATGCTCAATGAAGTCGAATGCATGGCGCATCCCTCAGGGATTGATCAACGCCGAGAGCTTTATCCTTTATCCTTTATTCGAGATTTGGTTGTAAACAAGGCAGACTCTCACGGATAGAGGTATTATTGGAACTACAGAATTGTAGTGTGGAAAAACCTTCAAAATTCGAAATGTAGCTAAATCTCTGGTAATGAAGCGAATGGACAAATGGTTCGATACGTGGAGACGTCTGTTTGCAGAAAATTGATGTGCAAGGGGAAGATAATTGGTGAAAAATACAAAGCACTCCCTCCTTGCCTGCTAAACTTTCAGCTCCTTTAGTCATCGCAGAGATGACTGAGTGTATATTTGACGTACACAATGACTTACTAACTTTTGCTCATGTATGAAGGTAGTCCTTTTATCCTCACAGAACAATACAATACACATTGGAGAACACTCGAAGAAAGAATACCATAGCTTACACTGTTATTGAGTTCGAACCAACGAGCACCAGAGTATTCTTTTTTTGATAGGCTTACACGAGGTTGATAAATGGCGTTTATTTTCGGCTGATATCTTGACGGTTTCGTCTTCATAATGCGGAAACGGGCATCGCCGAGTGAGTGTGGACTCGAGAGAGATGATCCATTGAGGAAGATCCTACTCGATGCGCTTTTGCCAAAATACCAAGACCTCAAGTAATTGGAAGCCTTGACCATTGAAAGTTGCTGGTAGACAAATGCGACCAGATGGTGTTGTATTCTCTGCAAGTTAGCAGCACTAACAAATTGTGCCTGCATTTCTCCTTCTCCGCAGTTCAGATACATAAAATAAATAAAGGATAAAGTTCTCGGCCTTGATCAATCTCTGCGGGATGAGCCATGCACTCTTTAAGGAAATTCTCAATTTTCGTGAAATACGTTTGCTCCAACGACCTCATCTAACTTTATCAATAGAAAAAAGTGATCACAGTTATGAAAACTGTACCGCGACTTTTAGACGACAGAAACCTCCTGCTCACGTTGTAAGTCTGACGAGCAATGAGTCCAATACAACTGTCAAGTCTAGCGTAATATTTAAACAAATATGAAGCCCCAAACTTTAACATAGTAAAGTAAGCATTGGAGGAAAATTTAGACCAGTTTCCGGTAAATGCAATCACCCAACCATTCCCGGCAAAAACATTGCTGCTATGGAGTACTGTAGATAATGCCAGGAAATTGAGGATTAATTTAGGAACTCCAACATCTGCGTTTGGCTTCATTTAGCTAAAAGTAGTCGCTTCCGTATAACGACAAGTCCCGAACACATGCAACTCAATCTTTGCGGTAGTCCAATCACTGAAATACGATACTTGGCCTCTTCCACCATCTTCATACTCAGTTAATATTCACTTTGTTAAAGGTATAAACATATTCGGCGTACTTCATATGTTGAAAGAATTTAATCCTCTTCATGTCCAGAACGAAAGCTCTGGTATATTCTGAGTACTTGCTGAAGTTTGAGGTAGAAAACTGATTGGTTATCATTGCACTGTAGAGTGGCATCATTTCATAAGCCATTGAGTGGAGGAGATAAACTGATCGGCCTCAGAGATTTAGCTGCACTTTTCGCTATTTGCAACCAACATTTGTACTTTTCCTAGGTTCGTCATAAAGAGATAATAGAGAACGAATAACAATTTAATTAACAAGCAACCCATAAAAATAGGTACTCCAACACTCCATTACCGTCTTCAAAACAACGAGTTTTAACAAGTACAGTCAGAAAGGTGCAGAAAGAACAACAGTCGAGATAAACTTCAACATGACGTACGCCAAAAAACCACTCTATTGGATAAAACATCCCATGCTACCTAGGAGGAAATGAAATGCATTCATCCTAGCGAAAACAAAAACCTCACCCAAGAGACTTGAAAAAAAAATAGAGTGGTGGAAAGTTCGAATACACATTGACATTTACGACAGTAAAAGCATCACAACTTTGTCAACAAGGTTGCACCTCGTCCCAGCAGTAACAGCTGAACCAAAATATTTCTGGCCTAACAGTATACAAAAATACAGTAACAGATAATAATCGCACTTCCTATTAGTGTTTTGGGATCGTGGTACTCCTTTGATAACAAGCACAACAGTTCCAGAACTTCAAATGCAGCAGTACCGGTGATACTCAATTCCCTAACCTAACAAGGAAACAACGTGCGGCAGTGAAATTAATAAAGAAATGTGGAATCTCGGTTTTCACAATGAAGGCAGAGACAGCCAGAAAATGGACGAAAGGAATTACGACCGAAGAGTTTTGGTTGAGCAAAGGAAAGAAAGAGAAGTAGCCGTAACAAAAAACCAATATAAACACTCTCGAAAAGGTTTTCAGAACAAAAAAGGGGAAAAACGGAAAGAAAATGTGCATAGAATTTTCACAATCATGTGGGTTCACAAAAAAAAAAAACAACAACTATACGCAACGACACGCAACAATAACAACAGCCGTATGCATACTTCCATAGACAGTTTTTCAAAAATTGCGTATACTAATGTGACGCTTCTACACTTTGCTAACAAGGGTTGGAGTACAAAGCTTCGAAAATTTGATTAGTCTTTTCGGACACGTTTATTCAACAATTTTATGACCGGATTCCACAACTCACGGTTGGAGCACAATGATAAAATAGCGTTCTGGATGTCCGTTCGTTTACTCCTCACTGTGAAATCTGGATACTCGGCACAAAAGTCAAAAGCATCCAACTAAAACCAAATTAGGTAAGACTTACTCAGAAACGTGAATGTTACCAACTACGGGAATAAAACTCACATTATGTGGAGGAGCAAGAAGGAATCGGCGAGCGAATTCAACGATGTATAAGCCGCAGTCAAAGTTGTTACTTTGCTGCGGTAGGCGTTCCGGTATAACACAAGGCATTAGTTCCACCGAACAATGTGGATGCGGACGTCGTCGTAGCCACACATACTGGATAAATAGAAAGTATAAGGCTGTGATGTAAAAGTCATACAATGAAATAATGGGTGCGTTTAATATTACCTTAAGGAATTCATTACAGAGAAGAGCTATGTTCTGGATGTTGTTCAGGTCCTCATTTATCTGAGAATCGAAACAGATCATCCTGGCTGAAGTAGTAAAAGGGTGGCAGATGACTACTAAGGACCTAAACAAGTCTAACTGTTATTTTGCTGTGATTAATTATGCCATAACGACGATACTTAAATAGAACCAGAAAACTGCAGAAAAATTCTGCTTTTTCCTTAGGAACTGAACACTGGAAGAACTGGTCCTTTCAGCTACAACTTAAAGAGGTTCGTTCAGCTCCGTTAACCCCATAGTGGTCTAGGTTGCAGTCATTCACCCTCATCCATTTGCAGTGTACTCATAAAAATATTTCGGAGTAATTTTTGGCTAAAAATACAAACGTGGTCTAAAATTCTACCTATCTATGTACCCAACAATCCATACAGAGGGACAGCGAGGCTGCAAAAAGAGGAAGGAGGAAGAGAGAGAGAGAGAGAGAGAGAGGTAAATAGGGCAGACACGGGTTTCTACATGCGCTGACTCACACGCCATGTCACGTTATTTTCTGGTAAGAAAACATCAAAGGCAAGAAGACTTTCACCCAGAAGATTGTAGAAGAATAACCATTATCAATCAATGGTGCTAAACAAGTCCAGGTATTCTTAGCCTATTTCTCTAAGTTGTACATCTTCACTTAAATTACATCCTCCAAATTAGTATTAACTTAACAACACTATTACCTGGGACCGTTAAAATCTATGAAGTTGAGGACAAAAACAGATTTCTGAGCAGGGAATAAACCAAACTGAAAAAGTATATCAAAAAAGAAAAGTCAAAATACTAGACCAATCTCTTATCTAGTATCACTCATCGCAAAAATTCTGAAAGGACTATAGGAAGCAACTTAACAGTAAGTATTTATCTATTTATTTTATTTTACATCACCCGTCTTCACGTCTACTATGCGGAACCCAGCACTTCTCACATTTGATTCGTTTCCTCGCACCCATATTCCGCTTCGGTTTCTGCTTTAGGATTTTCATTTCGTCTTGGATATAGTAGAATGTTGGTCAAGACGATGCCCACTGGAGTGCTGAGACAGACGGTCTAGAGTGGTCCCAGTTGGATTGCAGAGAGTGAAATTTTGCCGGACAAGTCCGGTACCAACTTCCCGACCCCAAAGGTATGACAGACTTGGTGAGTCCGGGGTGGTATCGAATCATCAACGTGTCGTGATGACCGGCATCATTACTACCATCGCTATCCGCCTTTATAGCAATTTAAACTAAACGTAAATAGCATAATACGAATTGCCACCTACCTACTGAATAAAAAAAAACATTATTAGCCTAGAGAATGCAGTGGTTTCAACACAGGAATTAATTCTCCTAATTTCCTACCAGTGCTCCCACTCGTTTACTGGCAAAACGATATATTCTACATCAATAAAGTCGAAATCTTCAACGAAATCCAAAATATCGCCGAACCGAGCATCAAGCTGAAATGAGAAACCACTAAAGGAAGAACTAGGAGCGATTTCTAACCCATGGTCTTAACGTGCTGTAAGCAGTAACTTACCTTTTGTTCATCAGTAAGAGTATCACATTTATCATCAACACTGGCTCCACAATGAAGTATGGATAAATTGTGCCAAAATACTGATGGAAGAACAGTGACACACTTATTCCTGAAGAAAAAATCTTTGAAGACGCAAATGGTAGGCTAAAGTGCGACATGCAAAGTGTTTTGTACGACTTTTAAGCAAGAAACCAAAAAGCTTCAGTATATATAAAGTAGGCTTTCCACTTATTAAAACAATACAAAATTACTGATTTTCCTTATGAATGCAAATACTCACGGTTCATCTGGAAGAACATGTTCAACTATATGATTGAGATAGAAATCGACAATTGTGTCATTCAAGAGATTCTGGAATACTTTTGGATAACATTTCTTATTTGATTACAAACTAATTTTTCACAAGGAATTAACAAAACTTCACTCCTTGCTATTCACTGTTTGAATGGTCTTCTAAAAATCTAAAGGAGGGGCGAAAGAAAGAGAAAGAGGACAACAAGGAATAATACTCGCCAAACGCCAAATGTAAAAATACTCTATGATAAGGATATACAAATCTAGTTAACCTCCTGAATTGAAGTAAGAACAGTAGAACCTTCAACCTCACATCAACAGAGTCATCCTAATTATTGCTGAAATTTGTTGAAGTTCACAGAAGGCACAACACCACATTTTCACCTTTAACTGTGGCATTGTCTCTTAAATTGTCAATTACAAACTTTTTTTCAGATGTTTCAACGGATTACTAGTTGCTACTACGTTCGTACACATGAAATGTCCGATTTTATTGCTTTAAGTTTCCGCGTAATTTTTTAAAATAAAATATTTGTTCGTTGTGTACGATTAGTATACGTTTTTGGAGCACAAAGTCTGTTCTTTCCATGTCTAGTATTGGATTTCTCAAGGTCTATTATTTCAACATTTTTAATAGGCTTTAACTTAGTATGAATCAACGCGATATTCGTGTCCTTTTTTCGTGCGAGTGGAAGAGTGGACATCGTGCCGCGGCATGAGCTCAGAATATCACCAAGTTTGGGGTGAAGGTAGTATTGGTGAATCAACTGTGTGAACACGGTACCGGAAAATCCAATCCAGTGATTTCACCTCGAAGTTAAGGAAGGCTGCAGACTTCCCAACGAACTCGACGACGACGAATTGAAGGCACTAGTGGAGGCAAACACGCGAACAACTGTTCTGGAGCTTGCACAACAGCTTGACGTAAGCACCAGAAAAAAATCCACTCACTTAAATCGCATTGGAAAGAGAAAAAAGTTGACAAATGGGTGCCGCACGAATTAAGTGATAATCGAAAAATTTCCGTTTTGAAGTGTCGTCTTATCTTATTCTGCGCAACAAAAATGACCTTTTTCTTGATCGAATTGTGACATGCGACGAGAAGTGAATTCAGTACGACAACCGAAGGGATTTGGTTAAATAGCTGGATTAGGATCAGGCTCCACAGCACTTCTCTAAGCCGAAATTGCACCAAAAAAAAACTTGTAGTGACTGTTTGGTGGACTGCACCCAGACTGATTCATAATATCATTTTGAATCCGTACGAAACGATTACGGCAGAGAAGTATTGTCAACAAATCAACGAAAAGCACCGTAAACTCCAACACAAATGGCCCGTATTAGGCTACAAAAAGGAGCAATCTTTCGTCACTACAGCGCCAGCCTCAGCTTGCGGAACTGGCACTACAGAAGTTGAACGAGTTGCGCTACGAAATTTTGCTTCATCCGCCATATCCATCAGACTTTTCGCCTACCGACTACCACTTGTTCAAGCACCTTGAAAGCGCGAGAAATTCTTCACCAACCACGATGATGTAGAAAATGCCTTCAACAAATTAATCGCTTCCACAACTCCATAAATCTATGCAACTGGAATAAACAAAGTCGTTTCTTGTTGGAAAAAATGATAATTCTAATGGTACTTATTTCTTATATAGTTATTAGTTATTTCTTATATAGTAAGAGACAGTATGAAAAAATTATGGTTACTAAAAGTCTACATTTAAAAAAAGACATCTCAAATGTTACAACCTAATGTCTTCACAAACTTTGGTATGTTGATATCTTGGATACTAGCTGAAGGTTGACCATTTGACAGGAATCATTTTAAGCGTCATATTGCTTCCAATTTTGACAAGACTCTATCGATATTTTCTTAATGCCACTCCAAACATTACTTGTATGCCTTTTTTCGTTTTAATTTTGACTTCTGTGCCAGGTTCACAAACCATTACGGACAATAAACGACGAGAAATACAGAGTCCAATTCTAATGCTTTGATGCAACAGTCATTTGTGAACTTCAGCCTCTTAGATTTTTCTTTTAGAATAACCGATATAACATATTTTGATCCTAACACTTCTTGTATTCCGTTTCATGCGTTGCACAGTTCAGCCTCTTAGATTTTTCTTTTAGAATAACCGATATAACATATTTTGATCCTAACACTTCTTGTATTCCGTTTCATGCGTTGCACAGACCACGCAAGTTCTTCAAATCTACACATGTATTCGACTGTTGCTTAAGGATCTTTGGACTTGTTTATGAATGTAATTGAATTCCGGTTGTCGCATCAACTTCAAATCCCTGAGATAGTCGTATTAAAACGTTCTCATATCCTAAGCACAGGTATCCGACAGCCTTTAAAGATCGGAGGGAATAATTCCGAGAAGTCTGGTGGCAAATTCGCAACCCTGAAAAGATGGGGCTTCCTTGGCTCAGGACACGATTAAACCGGAACCATCTGCGTACTGAACGACATTTCTACTATAGCCGCATTTCCATTCTGTACGTACGCTGTGGAACAAAAATATTCAAAAAAGCCCTTGAGAAGCTAAGGTATTTGAGGTAATGGCATTTATATCGCACAACTCGGAATGTAACAGAATAAACATACTCATCTCACTGACGTCCTCAAGTTGTCTGAATGACAAACCAGTCAAACAACACTGAAAATAACCCAACACTAGGAACTTCACACCACAGTTGAATAAATGTCCAGGCCAAAAATTGTCGAATGTTTCAAGTGGGATCGCAAAAACTAATCCTTGCAGACAACGCCGATGTTTTCAGAAACAACAACGAATAACGGAATGGAATCAAACACCATTCTACATCGCACTAGACTTCATATCTCACGACTTCATCTAAACTGGATTACCGTGCCTAATTCTGCCTCTCCAGAATATAAATTCAGAGACCGTTCTCAGAATAAATTATACTCCAACTTAACCGCAATTGCATAAACCGTAATGACACCACTGGGAAACAACGCATTCATTTTAAGAGTTGAAATACACTACTAAAATCCCCAAATATTTACTAACTGGTGTTTTTTATTCTAACAAATTGCAATTCCGACTCTTTGGAGCACACAAAACATTTCTCGCCTTTCCTTTTAACCAATGTTTGCAGTTTGAAAGCCAAAGTAACTGGGTATGGCCGAATTCTGTTCAGCAGGGGAAAAGGTACAAACAAGATAGTGTTCCTTAATAATGCTTTTTATGCCTTCAGCTACGTCACGTGTGCTAAAAGTTTTAAAAATGTAAATTTCGCTCCTCCGAAAACCAGAAAAAAGGATTTTGGAAATTTCAGTCCCTAAGACATTGAAGATGGAAATATTTTGTAAAGCTTACACACACTTCTGAAACAGAAGAAAGTCTCTTTGTATGTAAAACCGTTAGAGAGCTCTTCTATATGTAAAGCTCTCAGCTCAAGTACTCTATCAATAAAGAAATAAGCAACAGCCGAATCGGAAAATCATTGCGGTCGTGAACGTGCTCCTCAGAAAATCAAACCCTTACCATATGTCAAAAGACTGGACTTGATCGGATCGGACTTGGACGATATTAACATTGACGTCAAAAGAGGAGTTAGGCAAGGCGATACAATCTCGTCAAAATTATTTACAGCCACCCTCTAGAACGTCATGCGAACATTGGAATGGGATAATATGGGAGTGAAAATCAATGGTCGGCAGTTACATCACCTTCGCTTTGCTGACGATATCGTTCTTATAACACCAGACATTAGCCAAGCGGAACGTATGCTTGCCAGCTTTGATAAGGCCTGTGGAAAGATTGATCTTGGACTAAATCTCACAAGAACGATTTACGCAAGAAACGGATTGGTTTCGTATGCCCAATTCACGCTCAACGGAACGAATATCTCCGAATGCTCTAGTTATGTTTATCTAGGTCGGGAAATCAATATGATGAACGATTTAGCTCCAGAGCTGAGCAGAAGGAAACGAGCGGCTTGGGGAGCTTTCAAGAGCATCGAGGATGTAGTGAAGAGAACAAAGAACACCCGACTCCGTGCCCACCTGCCCTAACATATGCGTCAGAAACCTGGTCGCTACGTAAGCAGGATGAAAGATCACTCAGCGTTATGGAACGCGCAGTCGAAAGGACGATGCTAGGAGTATCCCGTTCCACACAAGGGATGGGATCCGAAGCTCCGACCTACGTCAACGATCGAAAATCAAAGATGCCGTTCTATACGCCAAACAGTCGAAGATAAGGTGGGCCGGACACGTAATGCGTATGAATGATAACCGATGGACAAGGGCTGTTAGTGACTGGATTCCTCGGGATGTCAAACGTACTGCAGGAAGACCACCGACCCGATGGTCAGAGTTCTTCTCGAAAAGCCTAGAAGAAAGATATGATGCTCGACGAGTCCCTAAAGCAAGGAGAACCCACTGGGCTACTCTTGCACGCAACAGGGAATAATGGAGGATTTACTGGCGCCCGCTCGAGTCACTCGACCATCAACGGGACTACAAGTGATACAGGTGATATCATCTGTCAAAAGACTGGACTTGATCAACTGTTCCTTTTATTTCATGATAGTAAACACTCAATTCCGGTTCTCGTAAGTCCACTGAATACGTATGCCATACTTTTGTTCTCTTTTCAAGACTGCTAAAGATAATCTAAAGAAGAATACTCACATTCTCTTGCAGACACAGGAAGTCACAGAGTCGAATACTGATAGACTGGAAAGGGAAGCGAATTCTCAACATTTCCGTTGAAGACGCCAACACCAAACAGCAGTCCTTGAAATAATAAATGGACGTTGTAATATGGAAAATTCGATATTTGAAACTATGTTTTCTCAAACGCATTCTGCAAGTAAACAAATCGAAAACAAGAGGATCGATAATGTTGAAAGTAATGAACGGATAAATGGTAACATCTCTACAAAACATACTTTTTTCTTATTTCTTAATCCTGAGCCACTTGAAAAGTCATCTGTTAACTCCGAGTCGTCGTTGTCTTCCTCAGAACAATCGAGTGATGACACAATGGATGGATTCATTGAAGGAGATTCGTCTCCTGAATAAAAATATTATGCTATTCATGGCTATAGGGATAGTGCAACAGGACCCTTCATAATCCACACTATCTATTGTTTGGTTTATTCTCGCCCTAAGCTAACCAACTTTTTTACCACTTGCGGATATGTGAGTTGATAACCGGTCCATTTGAGCAACAAAATACCTTCCCATTGCAATACACCTCAAAAAAGCGTACACTGACACTAACAATGGAAACTTGTAGCTGTACATTTCTACAAAATTCGTCAAATTTCCAATTCCAGCCGCTATGAGTTACGAAACTTTACAGACGATCACGAAAAAACCTCCTACAGTGATAACAAACTTTGATATATTGGACTTTATGAAATACTCAGATGGTATCGTGAGAGAGGATGTGAAAGAATGAGATTTATGAAGAGTGAGAGGGAACTCAAATATCACGAAGACCAGCTGTCTAGTTTTAACGGAAGTCGATTTTAAGCCACTGATTGCCACACTACCTGCCAACAAACGAAGTACCGTTTGATAGATGACAAAATGCACGCCCAAAGTAAATCATACTGGAAGCGGAAACGTCTTGTATTAAAGGACCCCAATGAGTGAAGTTAATGGTTCGCGCCGTGTTCCCTCCAGTGGATCCGACTCGATGCAACAACGAACAACCACATCGCGAGAACTACCAGCTATGGACCATTAACCCGGTTAATAAATCTCTAAGGCAGACATAACCGCCTAGAGTTCAAATCTCTAAGGGTCAACATGCTGAATGTTAACCGTTAACTTTTCAGTCATTATCTCTACAGAAGTACACACAGTGCCTAGTTTGTCATTGGTAATACCTTAAATGCTCACAATGACTGCAACATACATATCGGGAGTTCGCTAAACCAGTACGGTCTTCCAAATTGAGAAATTCAACTTCCAAAAATGGGAACTGTGCTACGGTCAGCACGATTCTTCGAAATGGGTTTTTCAAGTATACGCGTACATATACACATATATATGTAATATATACACATGTAAGCGTGTATATGTGTATACATACGTATACACGCATATAAATTATATATATATATATATACATATATATCTCTGTATAAAGTGGGCGACTGTGGCGCAGTGGTCGGAGGAACCCTGCAATACACACGGGATCGATCCCGGTGCCTCAGGTTCAACAAGCCATTCATACCACCGCGGTCAGCAAATTGTACCAGACTTGTTTAGGAGGATAACAGCATTGGCTCAATATATCGGTAGGCCACCGCGAATCACTGTGAAGGACAGATATGTATTCGATCACCTCCGTCGTAGCTAAATAAAGTCGAATGCATGGCGCATCCCTCACGGATCGATTAACACCGAGAGCTTTATCCTTTTATGTGTACCACACATATATATATAATATATATAAAAT
>MQTX01000285.1:98786-126162 GCA_009735665.1 Angiostrongylus cantonensis | reverse complement strand
ATGACTGCATAAAATATAGATATATACATGTGTATGTATGCAAAAGCAGGTACATAAATGCACTGAATATAGTAAAATCACTTACCGCAATCCATGAAACTCGTACGAAAAGTGTAGTTATCATCATAGACATCTTGTAAACCATCACTGGATCCAGCCTGACACTGTGAATAACACCGGAACGATGATATCGAAGATTTTCTTTGTGTTGAAACCTCCATAACGCTGTGGAAATGCTATGAGTCATATACGAACTAGACCTAAAAAAAAGCAGGCTTTAACAAAGGAGTTTAAAACGGCGTACCGACCACATATTCGCATAGCACCAAGGATTTAGTTGTGTCCAAGGTTTTCGTATGCTGTACGATTCGCTTTCCCTTCCCCAGTTCTCCATTTTAGGGATTTTATTTTTCAAAGAAAAAGATAGACATTAAGAGTAAGCGCTTTTACAAAGCAGCAGACATGAAGATCAATGCATACGACAAAGAGAAACAGAAGATGTTCTTATTGTTGTTGGCAAATGATGCGAAGAATTACTACCCGCTACTAGTTTGTGAAACCGCGAAATACTTCGCTACTTGGTTGGCCCGTCTTCACAGGTTGTGCGGGTCCCAGCGTAGCCTCCTTCTTTGGAGTGCTGTTGGGTTAGCCATTGTGATTACCTTGAGTCCCGAGATTACCACCTCAGGCTGTCGTCGCTATTGTGGGTCGGAAGGAGATTTACCACCGTGCGACTAGTTTTATACAGGGATGGTGGTCGATCCTAAATTGATGGAAACAACGGACTTTTTCTTGGCATGGAAGACCACGCTGGAGGGATAAGTCTCCCGCTGTACATCGCTGACCGGCACCCAAGAACAGGTCCCAACCACGATGAGGCGGTAAACCTCTGGAATAAAAACAGGAAACAGCGAAATACGAGAGTTAAAACTGACATAGAAGTTAATGACATCTAAGCGATTGACATGACCCATTAATGAACGCTAGTCATAAATGGCGTCAAATTTGATCAGACATGTTTCAGCACAGCAGTAAACACACAGACGAAGAACAGGGAGAGTAAAGAAGTTCACACTAGCGCACCAACACACCGCGTCATGTTTTTGCTTTGAAAACCTTCCACTTCCTACTGTACTAAGGGCTCTAGCAATGTGAGAAAAACAAAAACAAACATATGGTGTCAATGGAGCAATAAACGATGACACGTGTCATATCAAGGCAAATTTAGTGGAAAAACCAAAAAGTAGCTGATGGGAGTGACTGACACTACAAGAGCACAGGTCCAGTACAACATCAAAAATATAAACTAATGCAAGTTAAATCTCAATTTCAATCTTAATCGAAGAGTCATTAAGCATTCTTTCACTGTAATCCACATATTAGGTTTCTACTTTCCACACTGAAAACAAAAGTGAGTGGGCTGTGTCTCATTGCAAACATGGAAAACATGGTCATTCCGCCAAGATCTATCTTTGTCAGCCTCGTGTAAGCTCAATAATTTGAAAAGATATTGATTATTTTACTACCGAGGTTAAATAACGGTCAGTTTGAAAACTGTACTGCTCAGATAATATTTAGCCCCGGTGCAGTGGTAGTGTTGTCATCATCTAATGTTCTCGTCTATCTATAAAGAATCAGCATAACTTAATACTTGGTACTAGAACGGCTTGGTCTCACTGGTACTGCGGGCCCCAGCATAATCACCACTGTTCAAATATTTTCTGGTTACCCCATTGTGGTTCCCTGGAATCCCGAGGTCAGCCTAGTCAAAGTCTGCCTCAGTTCTCACCACCACTGGCGGTCGCACCCTTTGTGGATCCGAGGGAGATTTGCCAACATGCGACTTTGATACCAGGGAGGTTGTGGATCCTGGTATTAGTTTACTCTTACCTAGGCTGCCTGATGGAAACGCCGGACTCGTTCTCAGCATGAGAGACCCTGCCAAGGGGATGAATCCCCCGATGTACTTCGCAGCCCGACGCCCAGGAACACCTCCCAGCCACGATGAGGCGGTAAACCGTTGGAAGGATCAACATAACTAAACTCCACTTATCTAGCAGAAACATGAAAACAATCCTCTTCACGTAGACTTTTGCTTACTTCACACAGCACAAGAAATAAAGCTATTACACTGTATATGGACTCATTACCAGTCATAGACAGTAGCGAATAGTACTCGTACTGAGTGCACTCGAGAAACACAACATTGAGATAAAGTAAGACGATCGAACTCATGGAATTCACCACACCAAAAGAAACAAGACAGACCATGGATCCTGGAAGGCGACAGTTCAACAGCTGGGGTGCGCCATATTGCAATCAATGAGCCGCATGCACCTGGCCCCACAACGAATTTCAAGGAAACTGCAAATGGAGCAACGTAGCTACTCGGAAGCGCATGGACCTCCACGTGGCTAGCAAGTAAGCCACCGCTATAAATGTGAAGAACGTGGCTCGTAGGAGATGCGATTGAACGGGAGTGGGAGTCATTCGAATCGCCTATAAATCAGCTTTGTACGTCCTGAGAGTGGTGGAAACGGTGTGTGGATGTTTTCATGCACCATTTTCAGAAAACCATTTAGTGCTTGTATACCTAGGTGAGGTGGAAAATGTGACGAAGACGAGGAGGGCATTACTTTTCACAGGTGGGATAGAGAGGGCAACTGTTCAGTAAGTCAGAATCTAGTCACTTCCTTACTGGTAGTGAAGGGTTGACATGGACGATAGCATTGTTAGTAGCTAGTAACTAGTATAAACGTTGTGTAATGTCGCACAACCCTCCCAACGGTTTCCCGCCTCATCGTGGCTGGGAGGTGTTCCTAGGTGTCGGGCTGCGATGTACTGCGAGGTGATTCATCCCCCAGCAGGATCTCCCAAGCTGAGAATGAGACAGGTGTTTCAATAAGAAAGCCCAGCGAAGAATAAACCAATAGCAGGATTCACCACCGTCCTGGTATTAAACTACTCGTTTGGTGGCAAACCTCCCTGTGATCCAGAAGGGCTGCGACTGCACGTAGTGGCGAAATGGTGCAGACTCTGGCCTGGCTGATCTCAGAACTCAAGGGAACCACTGTGGTTAGGCGAGCAAAACTTCGAGAAAATCGAGATTATGCTGAGGCCCGCACGACTATCGAAGACGGGCCACCCAGGTATCAAAATAAGCAGTAATGTTGCGCAACAGTGCTCGCCGTCCCTCGGTGCTCATTAGCCTCTTTTGTTTTCCGTGGTTGATCTTGCTGTAAGAAAAGGGAAAGCAAAAACGAAAACGTTGGGAGGGAAGAGGGTGGGGTAGTTAAAACAGATGCCAACAGTTGGAAATTTCGTGAAATTGCGAAGTAGGCATGAATAGGAAGTCGCATACACTGAAGTGAGTCCTCTGAAAGCTCTCTAACGATTCAAATTAAGCGTTTTCAGTTGGAAACTCAAGAAATCAAACTCACTGGTAGATCGAAATACCCACAACGAATATTCTCTTGGTGATTACGTAGATAATATGGTACAGGGAGTTTTAGATATACAATGAAAATAGGGACATATTTTGCTGAAATCCTTGGAAATGCATAGCATAGATGTACAACAGATACTACGAAAGGGAGAGTAAAAGGACGAAGCACACAGCTCCCGCCGTTGATCAGTCCCTGAGGGATGTGCCACACATCCGATTTCGTCGAGAACCTTTAGGGATAACTGAATGGATATCTGGCTTATGTAATGACTTGTGGTGGCCTACCAAACCAGTGCTCCTATACTCCCAGACAAGTCCGGTACCAGTCTGCCGACATCGGAGGATGGGAAAGATTGATGAGCCTAGGATGTTGGATCGAACCAACGACCACATGTGTATTGCAGGGCACCTTTAACCACTGCGCTATTAACTTCCATTAACACTGCGACTGTTTTTCCATCTATCTCGCCTTGTCCACGGATCTCCCTCATATGAGGGATCTCGAGCCGGTTAGTCGCGAAGCTACGTGGCGCATCCCCAGGTGGCGGATAGGGGGTTGATCGCGGACCAAAAGCGACCTTTGCTTCCCTGAGACGCAGGTGGATCCAGGGGATGGACTCCCTGTTTCTGCTCCGCCGATTTGGCACATACTTTCTGTATTTGCTAGGCGTATTCATGCATGCGTGTGTGGGTGCGTTCTCGCTTTATGCGGATTGTATTCTACGAATCAATTCGGCCAAAAGCCTGCAATCAAGTGACAGGGAAGTATATGAGAGGCGGCTAGGAGTCGCCTCCAACAAATATACTCCATGTCCACTCTGGGAGAGCCTGGCAAGCTACCCGTGAGTATAACCAGCCCCCACGTTCAGAGCCCAGCAAGCCATACGTGGGTATCAAATATGCTAAACACCACAATAGATGAGCAGTCCTCGAGAATCTCCAATAGTCCTATAACTAACTAATTATTTTTTAGATGCATATTTTGGCCAAAACATGTCAAGACGTGTTTCCGCTCCTTTAACCCCTTCTTTGAATTGTGCCCCTATTAGTTTGTCTTACAAGGGCTACTGCAGTTTTTATCTTACTCTGACGAGCTATTGCTTCAGAAGTCGGCCGCAGCATTTGTTTCGGAGGAGTTCCGGACGCCATCGCCACGCAGCTCGCAGCTTCTTCGTCACCGTATCCTCTTCCTCTTCCTCTTCCTTTTCCTTCTTCTTTACAACAAGCCGTTGACGGCGAGGAGTAATACACGAAAGAAGAATAATGAATTAGTGCGAGATTTATGACTTTAGGTGTACAACGTCTTGTTATAGTGTATTATCTCCTTTGAAAATACCTTTTAGTATAAACAGGCAGGTAGAGTTGCGATATCTTCGACTGCTTGGCTTACAGAACAGCATCTTTGATTTTTGACCGTTGCCGTATGTCGCAGCTTCGGATCCCATCCCTTACTTGTGTGAAACGGGATACTCGGTGCTTTCGACTGTGCGCTCAATAACGCTGAGTGACCTTTCATCCTGCTTACGCAGCGACCAGGTTTCCGACGCATACGTTAGAGAAGGAAGTACCGTTGAGTCGATGCCTGGATTACAAGGAACTTTGGTGACGATCCGTACCTACAATGCACATACACTTGCATCCTAGTCCTCGATACAGGACTTGCTCATGCAAGCAAGAAGGCTGTTACGTCATCAGCCTGGCCTAGACAAGACAACGCCACCCATTCGACGCCGTCTATGACACCAGAGAAGAACTCTTCCTCGGAACATACGACCGTAGAAGAGTCGGGGGCGTCGGCGTTCTCGTCAACACGAGTTTGTCCATTAACATCGATTCATTCGCACAGCCTACAACCAGAATCGGAGGTTTACGATTAAAAAGATGTGTATCGATACCGGCGTTGACAATCCTCGTCGTTTACGCGCCAACATCAAACTATGACGAAGAAGAAGTCGAAGCGTTCTACATGGACTTGGAGAGGTTCTACAGAGAAGACCATACATTCTTCAAGGTCATCATTGGAGATTTCAATGCCAAGATCGGACCAAGAAGATCGTCTGAGGAATGTCACATTGGGACCCACGGAGTAGAATGGAACGAACAGGATGAGTGGCTCTCTGAGTTTATCATGGCGAATTCCAGAAGCCTTACCGTCAACGATGGACGTGGGAATCTCCCAATGGAGAGTACCATAACGAAATAGACCACATCATAGTAAATAGGAAGTTTTGCCTAACCGATGTCGCTGTTGTCCCAAAATTTTACACGGGATCAGACCACCGTCTCCTTCGTGCAAGATTTTATTTCTCACGGAAAGGAGAAAAAGCCGATAAATTCAAAAACCGAAGTCCCAGAACGACCATAAACTGGGACATGTTCAACTCATTAGTCGGCTGTTGGGAAGATGCCGTTGTCGACAATATCGACGAGGAATACGATCGGCTCATTCAACGTCTTCACATTAGCGCCATGAATGCTGAGAGTTCGAAGGTTCTCGAGCTAATACGCCAGCGTGGACTCGCACGAGCTGCAGGCAACCGCGAACTAACGTCCGAGCTTGCGAAACAATACAGACAGGCGATAAAAGAAGATCTTAAATAGAGAAAAGCAGCAGTAATGGTCGAAGCTGCAGAGGCTGGGAAAAGCATTCGCAATGCCCGCCAAAGCTTCGCCAATCACAAGTTACCTGTCTGAATGCAAGTGGAAGTCCCCACTCAGTGGAAGACCAGCAAGAGCGTGTTATTGTTCAAGAAGGGCGACCTACACGATATACGCAACTATGGCCCAATCTGCTTACTGACCTTCGTCTACAAACTTTTCACTCCAGTCATCCTAAACAGGATAGACAGAACACTAGACGAAGGACAGCCGTGCGAGCAAGCAGGGTTTCGAAAAGGATTTGGTACGATGGACCACATTCACACGCTAACAAGGGTCACTGAAGTATCGCAAGAGTACAAAAGACCGCCCTGTCTCACCTCCATTGATTTGCAGAAGGCTTTTGATTAAATCGAGATAGAAGCAGTCATGGAAGCCCTTGGTAGTCAATCAGTCCCTACTCAGTACATAAAGATTCTTCGTGAGATGTACAAAAATTTCACAACCAAGATTTCACCATTCTACAACGATATTAACAGTGACGTCAAAAGAGGAGTAAGGCAAGGTGATACCATGTCGCTCAAATTATTTACCGCCACCCTCCCGAACGTCATGCGAACATTGGAATGGGATAATATGGGAGTGAAAATCGACGGTCGGCAGTTACATCACCTTCGCTTTGCTGATGATATCGTTCTTATAACACCAGACATTAGCCAAGCGGAACGTATGCTAGCGGACTTTAATAAAACGGGATGTCAAACATACTGCAGGAAGACCACCGACCCGATGGTCAGAGTTCTTCACGAAAAGCCTAGAAGAAAATATGATCCTTGACGAGTCCACTAAAGCGAGGAGAACCCACTGGGCTACCCTTGCACGCGATAGGGAAAAATGGAGGATTTACTGGCGCCCGCTCGAGTCACTCGACGATCAACGGGACTACAGGTGATACAGGTGATACAGGTGATCTCGCCTTGTACACAGCCTCACAAGCTCTGATGCTTGTTGCCTAAGATTTGTGTGACACCCCGTTGGTATATCTGTTTCAGGATCACCAAAGAAAGATGTGGTTTAACGGTTATCCAGTCGATGCCAAATAGTGTTATCATACTGTTTGACGAGGCAGATGACGGAATCCTTCCATAAGGTATGTAGGTAAAAAAGGGCGATAATAACGGCCAACTTTCTAATTGCTGCCTATTATGTTTCTCATGGCAGGGTTCCATGTGAAATATGACAACCATGATGCTGAGTTATGAGCAAAGCTCGGAGTGCCAAGTGAGCTTCGAACGACTGGTTACTCTTTCAGGGTGAGCCATCGAAGCTTTTGAATTGCCTTTCCCTCAGCCAGTTTTTCATTCCAACGTCGCCATCAGCAATCACATATCAACGGTAACGATCTGGAGAGCACAAATCAGTAGTGGAACCAGTTAGTTTACAGCTACAGTTAGAATCACACTGGTTGGCTTTTTATCTACTTTCTAATATTTTTCCATGGTAGGGTATTATGTGAAATACAAGCACAATGGTGCTGTGTTGTGAACACCGTTAGGCTTAAAAACTGGCTGAGAGAAGGGCGAAGCGAATGCCCCGTGGCGCAGTGGGTAACACGAGAGTGCTTGGAACGGGAAAGCGATGACAGGTTTGCCATTGCTTCGGAAAACCGTCAGAACCTATGCAGGCTTTCGTTCATAGCAACAATACTATTTATAAGTCAAAGAGATAAATGAGTCCTTGTAACAACAGTGTATTCCACTTTCATCATTGTAAGGGAGAACATTCACGCCATTACGTTTGAAAACGTTTACGTTTAGAATTAGATTTGCATTTGAGCTTACAAGCTGAACTAGTGTAATAAAGAACAGTCATGAAGCGATAGTGACTCACAAGTAACTTTATTCAGCCGCGATGATACTCAAAGGCGAGTGCTTGGAAGAAAGTGCGACTGAGTTCTTTGGAAGTGCTGTGTGCGAAAATCTGACTTGTAGATGATCCCCGTTCCAGACCGACAACGATCAGCATGAAATGTTCCAGCTACATATAGCATGTTTAAGTTAGAAAGTCAATGTGATGAACAAGAAAAGTACATAAGCAAGGAACTCTATAAAACTAGTAGGAAGCTACTGGAAGCTTATAAGGCATTCCTAGTGGCAACGAAGTGGTAAAGAATGGTTAGTGCTGCTCCCACTTCTGTTGAGCTTTAGCTAGTCGAACAGTGCATGTGTGGAATATCAATAAAAGAACCACTTTTGCTGGCAAGCGCTAACTCGATTTCTCGACAAGAGGGTTCGCTGCGCCTGCAGGTTATCCCTTGGCAGTGTTCATTACAGGTTTTATTCACGAGTCTGCTATGTCACCTATTTGCTGAATTTGCCAGTTTCCGTGCGAGCTGACCAATCAAATCGAAAAGAAATGAATGGGAAATTTTCCGGGGTCCACACAACTCGTAAAGGGGCGCTGTCCAAGCATCCAACTAAGTAAGATGAACAACAGAGTATACCTGGTCCTGGTGTTTCTTGTAGCAGATTTTGTAGTTTCTTGTTTTTGGCAAACATCTATTTCCGTGCTGCAGAATAGCATGTGACCTGCTTTTATTTGCTTAAACCGATCCGACCACGAACGTCATACTTTTTAAACCTTTTGCCACAGTACGTGTTGATTTCAACACGTGCGCTGCCAGATTCTACGGACCGCACATATTGGCGACTTCGATGCGCAGGCTCTTTGTGATTTCTTTCGCAATGCAGAGTATTTTCCAAACTTTCGGCAATCAATCGATAACCTGTATAATGCAGATGTTGCGTTCAGCATCGGTCGGAGAAAGGGAAAAAAGGAGGATTAACTCCTTCACGACGAAGCCTTATTTTCCGCTGTTACCAACATACTAGTTTTTCGAGAAGAGAAGAATACTAAAGGAGTTTACGGGTTGTGAACATGAAGGGACTGTTCAAGGGAACGAAGCCTACATGACGACCACGATCCATTGTCCCATCCTGGTCCGCCACCGTACAACGTGCGGAACCATCCGAATACGCGGTTGCTCGCCACCCACTCAAACCGATGACCATAGAGTAGGCTACCTCACTTAGACCCAGCTCCCAATTTAAGCAAAGCTACAACGGAGCGTGTTGAGCAGTGGTAGGAAGCGCCCTACAACACACATGGGAGCCGCCCTAGTGACCCAGGCACACCAAACTCTCCATCCTTGCGTGGTCGGCAAACTGGTAGCAAACTTGGATATCAGCAGTGACTCGACACATCGGCGGGCCACCGCGAGTCATTGTAAAGACAAGATATGCATTCACTCACCACCATCGATGCTTAATGAAATCGATTACACGGCGCATCCCTCAGGGATTGATCAACGCCAAGAGCTTATCCTTTATCCTTTTATGCTTCCTACGACGCCTATTAATACTTTATTAGTACTCGGCCTGGTCTTCATCGCATATGTCTGCAGAATTGCGTCGAGCATTCCGTTGTGCAGGTTCAAATCGCGGCTGCTACAGCACTGCCACTGTTCAGTCGTATGTTCATCCGGTCATTCTGTTTGCATTTCAATTGGCGGACAGCAATTCGTGTGTGGAGGTATCCGTACACATAAAGTGCTATCGACGCGGATTCCGATAGATTGAGATGAAGTGAGAGTCCAGGATGTACCTAGGATCGAACTTCTATTAACCTCGACATTGAATTATGAATTCATCGCTTTTTCTCTTAGCACTCGTGAGGTTATCAAACAGCATATGTTTACTTCCATACAATAACACACAACACAATCGTAGATGATGTTTCGGCAGGATCGCCTTTTCAGGGCAGCTTCTTTCACCTGCCTTCCACCGAGGAAGAAGAGGCTCTGAAGAAAGCGATTCTGCCGAAACGTCAGCTACGATTGTGTTGTATGTGTGTTATTGTATAGAAGTAAACGTATGATGTTTAGCAACCTCGCGATTGCTGAGAGAGAAAACAACGAATCAGGATGTACTTATTCCAGATATTTCGATTCGAGGGCTGTGGTCATCACAATTAACCGGGCACTCCACCCAGTGATGCTCACACCCTTTCTTATTCTTCTTCTATCTTGGCTTGGTTGTGGATTGCCACGTGACATCAATGTAAATTATTTCCAGTTATTTGCTATTGAGACTTACCGTACTAGAAGTACTTTCGATACATGTTGCTTTAGGATGTGATACCCCGTACTGGGTTTTCTCTTGGAACTGTTCTTGTGAGCACAATCGATGGCCAACTAAGCGCCTTAGATACGGAAAGTGGCGAAACTAAATGGACATTACAAGGCGGTACGCCAAACATTTAGAGTTATAAGATTTTTCTGTTCTAGTTTTGTTAGTATCAGATGTCCACCCGCCTGTACTTCACCTCTGTAGTTAAAATTCTCTCGTAGTTCAGAACCGGTCCTTCGTTCTCCTACCGTCATTAAACAGGGATTTACATTCCTTCCGAATCCACGAGATGGCTCGCTTTACACTCTAAAAGAAGGTATATTGAAGAGACTGCCACTCAGCATCCCTGCTTTAGTGCACGCATCGCCCCTAAGGAGCACCGACGGGGTGTTGTATGCTGGTCAGCTTTTGAACTTTCTTAGGTCTCGTTTAAACGTGCCAGAATGAATTTAATGTTTGTGCTGCTGAGATATTTGCAAGACTCTGAACCGCAGGTGTCTGTGGTGAGAAGCGAACACGCTATTACCTTTTCCGAGGGCTAATCCGTTTGCCACCATATATAGCAGGTCCTTATTTTGCTCCCTAGATCATTCCCGATGATGGATGGTTGCTCGTGGCACCGGTGGGTAAAAAGTTAGCTAACTCAAAGACAAAACGAAGTTTCCGCATTGTGTGGTGGTATACGCTTTAGCGTCTGGAAAGGGTAATAGCATGCTCGATTCCTATCGAAGACGTCTACGGTCCGGAATTTTGCAGATATCTTTGCAGTGAAGAGTACGACTACTCAAAAACTTTAACTTTTTTCTCATATTGCCGTTGCTCATGCGGTGAAGCAGATTGGCGCTTTAGGTAGCAAGAAGGACGTGTGGCTCGAAATCAATCCTCTTACTGGTGCGAAGGTAACATTTTGTGCTTTAACCCAAATTTTTCGACTTCAGTGTACATGAATAGGTGGAAACAATGTCATCTTCAACGGATCGTGTTTGTCCCGCTAACAATCATAATGGCATTTTCGTAGGAAAGACTGAGTATCGGGTGAGTATCACTGTGATCGCTTGTGTCCTACTGTTTTTTGTTTTTCACTGTTATCGTTTGTTAGAGAGCTGCTGTATGAACTAGGTGTGGTTCACTTTAGATCAGCATGTTCGACACAAAAAATCGTGGCAAAACATGGAACACCACTTTCTCCGATTATTCCGCGCATCTTTTACCAGGTTTTGCTGTTCCACCGTTCAAGTGTTACTTTTCGGCTCATTTGTTTCCTTTTGTTTTTTACAGTATTTTGAAAATTGCAAAAAATAGAGTTGTGGTATCGACTTTTCCAGCGTCTGTTGACGCGGCTCAGTATACAAAGGAGATATGCTATTGATTGAAAGTTAGTTAACCGCTGTATCAACAAGTATTTCCTGGTTTATGGGTGTTTACAATCTTGGAATAATCATTAATGTGAACAAGAGGCATGAAAGGGGAAAAAATCGATAAAGCTGGCGTTGTTCGATCCATGAGGGATCCGCCATGTATTCGACTTTGTTATGCATCATTGGTGGTAACTGAGTGCATCATATCTGGCCCTTACAGTTATCACGGTGGCCTACCGATGGATCGAGTCAGTGCTGCTATCCTCCTCCTAGACAAATCTAGTGTACCATTTTGCTGACCAGGGAGGACGGAAGGCTTGGCGGGCCTTGGACGCCGACCGACCACTGCGCTGTACCCGCCTTTTTTATAAAAACAAAGGAACGAAAGCTACAGATTAATGAAAATTACTGAGAAGTGCCAAGTTCACTGCTTGAGGATCCATTGGGACAATTTTACTAGTTTTCCAGCGATGGGCATTTCACTGAGTTTTTCTGGGCGAACGCTGACTTGTCTAGTTCTTGTAGGTAACTCATGGAGTTTGATACAATGTTTCAGAATGCTGCCTTCCAGTGAGAACGTTTTAATATACAGACAAAAGCATTTTGGATGAGCTCAATGCTTACCGAATTCCATGATTTACTCGGCGCTCATCAATAGAAAATTCAGTCTTTCTCACGTCTAAATACTTAATTATGTTGACATGCTTCTTGTTCACTGTATGTGTACACAAAAGCGAAAATGTAAAACTCATGAAGCTCCTTTCCTCTTTCAGCTACATACGGGTGGTTTCACGACCCAAAAAGTGGTCATCGAAGAAACGACTCTAAAGAAAGCTTTGGTCATTGAGAACTGGAGAAGATCTATGTAATATCTAATATCGTGTCAGCTAAATAAGAACAACTGTAAAAACATAACAGCATGGCCATCGAAATAGTTTCTTTCTTTGATAACTAACAATTTTTCTGATTTTTTTATCGCTCATCTCAAGAGAAGTTTATGGAACGGAGAACAGTTGCTGGATTGGGGGGGGGGGAATAAATAATAAAGCTCTTTGTATTGATCACTCCCTTAGGGAAGCGCCATGCATTGGACTTTATTAAGCATCGATGGAAGTGACTGAATGCATATCTGTCCTTTACAATAACTCACGGTGGCCTACCGATCTATCGAGCCAATGGTGCTGTCCTCCAAAATAGATCAGGTACCAATTTGCCGACCCTGAAGGGACGGAACACTTGGTGGGCCAGGGACGCGGGGATCGATCCCATGTATATTTCAGGGTGCCTTTAATCACTGCCTTACATTGTGGAAATGGAGGAAGAACCACTTCGGGTTTTCTCCCTGTTTGTTCTGGAATTCGACTACTGCCCTTCTATGATGCATATTCATATAGTGATATGGTGGGTAACAAATAATTCTCCATACATTGCCTGAAATTATGTGAAGGTGTATTTCGAAAAAATTCGAAGTATTATTACAAAACCTCACATATTGCTAATCTAATTGCAAGTGTACCATATTGTGCCTGAGTTGTAGGGGAACCTCGTATTTCCTTTAGAAGGACATTAGATTTGAATAAAAGGATTTCGTAACCATATTTATTTGCTTACATAACTGTTGTCTTATAGCTTGTTGGAAGTGTTCCTGCTTAGTCGAAATACTGAAGAATATCAGTTAAGGCCTTAAAATATCTCTTTGGTCCATACAACTTCCATAAGTTGTAGTGGCAATCCAATTTTTGATGCTGTTATAATTTTCATCCAATTTTAAAAATATTTCATGTAGTTTAGTCGCAAGGTTATGTTACTTATCTCGGCTAAACGTGGACCAAGGAACGGATTTAAATCCAATGAGTCTCAGGTGTGTACATTAAAGGAAAATCGAAAAACAGGTGAAACAAAAGACCTTATGAAATGTGAGGCATGCTAAGGGCCTCAAGCGACTTTGGCATCAAATTAGGAGGATTAGTATATTGTATTGTTTTTCGTACATTATGTGGCTGTGTTCACGTTCACACTATGTAGGTTGAAGGTTCGGCGATTTTGCGGGTGAAAGAAAGGCTCGCATATGACGATTTATTCTCTATTTTACTGTATTTATCTTTTTTTGGCTATTCCACTGTGTTTTGCTCCTTTTTTTAAATAGAAATCTATGTAGAAAATTGTTCTATTCTTCCAGAAAGAAAAGGAAAGCCAAGACTTGTATTACTCTACACCCCGTCTTCACATCTAATGTACCGTTCCGTCCACCTCCCGCATTCGATTCGCTTCTTTGCATCCATTCTTATCCATTCTTGAAGGTCGTCTTCTAACTTTTATCACGTTGGTTCTGCTGCTTGAGGATTGACGTTCTCAGTACGAATGCCGTCGAATGCTGGTTGAGTCCGTTCTGTTTAAAATCATGAGAGAGCCATGCTAGAGCGTTCCCACATAGCCTTCAAGCAGTGGGCTGTTTCCAGACAACTCTGGTACCAATTTCTTGACCTCATGAATAGGAGATTGCTGAGCCCGAGGTGTGTCGAAATAGCACCGTGATCGTGGTGGATGGCATCACTACCACTGCGCTGCGTGCTTTCCTTATAGTTTACTAAGTTTCACTAAACAGAAGTTCTTTTTTTGAACAAGTGGATGTCAACATTTTTGCATAAGTTTTTGCTCCTTTTATATTTGCAGTTATAGGGGGCTGCCGAATTTGTCTTGCTTTTGATAACTGTGACCTTCACTGGGAAACAATCTGTTAATATAAGCGGAAATTATTATTTTGTGGTGTTCTTAGAATTTAAGTATTGGCCATGCGAGTTCCACCGATATATAAAGGATAAAGTATAAGGCTGTGGGCGTTAGTCAATCCCTGAGGGATGCGCCATGCATTCGACTTCATTAAGCATCGTTTGAAGGTGACTGAACGCATATCTGGCCTTTACAATGACTCATGGTGGCCTATCGATGTAGCGAACCAGTGCTGCTATCCTACCAGACAACTCATACTAATTTGCCGACCCCGGAGGGTTGTAAGGCTTGGTGGGCTATGACCGCGGGGATCGATTCCACTTGTGTGTTACAGGGTGCTTGTAACCACTGCACCACACGCGCCCTTTCACCACCGATATATACCAGAAACAATCTAATCAGAATATATAACCAGATAAGTATTTCTTTGTTTGTATTTTTGTTCTGTTTTGAAGTCTTTGTGAATCAGAGTACGTGGTTAAGGCTGTGTTTACATCTTGACATAAAATAGAATTCGACTTTAAACAAGTATTAATTTTAACGATATCCCATAATATAGAAGATGGGGCAAGTAATATCAACTTTTGACACTTGATAGTTTCTAGTTTCTTCTTTTTCGTTCATTAAATGAGAAATCATCTTTACGAATCTGCTAGTTGTCTTATGGCTGATAAAGGGATTTCCTCTTGAACATAGGAAATTCTTTTGTGTAAACGTTGAAAAGCTACCTGTGCTATGCCTGTACGTGGCTGTACTAGACCATCGTTTCTGCTGTGTTTTTGGTCGTTTATGAAGAACGCGAATTCGTTGAGAGATGGTCTACAGAGTTTAAGCGTACTTCTTTTTGAAACATAAAATAGGCTACCTTATGGGGTAGGGTCTTCTAGAAAACTAGCTGAGAGAAACGCAGAGCAAGTGCCTTCGTGGTGCAGTGTGTAATACGCGACCTCCCAGAAAGGGTAATCGTGGTTCGATGTTGCCCAGGATTCAAGTTTGGCGAATGTGTGCATCGTTGTGGCTGTATTTCACATCATATCCTGCCGTGAAAAATTATAATAGGCAGAAAATAAAAGGTTAACATTGATTAGTTTATTCTTCTAAAATAGTTCTATGAAGTATCAAGACTGGTTGTTGCATCATACTTATTGGTAATTGTGGATTCGTTGCAGAAAATAGTGACTATCCGTTACGTCATTATGTATCATATGGAAACGTCCTTGCTGTTGACCCAACAGGTAAACGTTTTGATTTTTGCATGTGTTATTTCATATTCCTTTCAATGGAGGAAATGTCAACTCTTTTAAACACGAATCTTTTTAAGCTCCTTTGAAGCTTCTCACTTACGCATTTCAGTTGAATGGTTTGTACAAGATTTCCTTTGCGTTGTAATATATTCCAATGGCTTAAAAATACTGCCATACTTCAGACATCGTTTTTTATTGTGCTTGAAACTTTTGTACATTGCAAACGTCAGACCTTTAGTTATCTTGGTTCTTCTTGTGAATATTTCTAATCTATAAGCCATTTCTTTATGAGATTATCCAAAATTGCCGAAAATCTCTAATCTTCCTACTCTGTGTAGAGTAGTGAAGACGAGATGGTAAAAATATGTGCGAAAGTTTTTGGAGACCGGAAAACTAATTGTAAGGCAGGGTTGAATGAACACATTGAACTCACCCGAAGAAATGCTTTTCGTAAATGTTCCCAAACACTCGAGAATTCAGAAGGAGGCTCAAGTTTGTCGTTGTCGCATCGAAATGAACGTAATTTAATCTTGGCCTCCAATGCACTTAGTTGTTAATCATACAATGCCGTATTTAATTTAAGGGATATTTGTTATCCTTTCCAATGTGAGGTAGAATTGTGACAGCAAGCTCGAATATCTTTTGCAACCAGAGCTTTTGTATTCGGTTCCAGTTGTCATATTTTCTATGCAAGATACGTTTCTTTCCCAGGTATATTTCATTATAAATTGGAAATCTTATGATGAAAACCAAACTTTTCATGGTCCTTCATTAAGATGCACTTGTGACTATACTGAGCTTATTAATAATTAAACTTTTTTTGCATCTATTCATATGGCGCATAGTTTTGATTTCGTATTTTTTAAATTTTACCTCCATATTTGTTTATTTTACGTTCATATTTTTCCACTTACCACGGAGTTACTAGGCGATTCCTCAGGTAATGTCCGATTTGTGATTTTTTTTTGTGTATGTTTTAGAATTGGTTTTTTTTCCATAGCAATACTGTCATATACTATTTAAAAGTTTATTTTATACATTTCTGTTCTATATAATCGGATCATAGTATAAGTTGTGTTTCTGAGAAATTTAAAAAGTTAGAATTTCAGTTGTGAAAAAAGAAGTTTCAACAGACCTGCTTTCATGAGTTAAAACTTAGAGATAGTGCAGTCAAACGGCTCGAAACATTTGTAGAATATAGACCTAAGGAAGTGTTATCGAACGCATAGTTTAATGTTGCTTTGGAAAATTTCATTCTGACGAATTCGACGTTAGAGGTGAGTTAGGTCGCCGAGACATTTGTGCTAGTGACGACGAATTGAAGCGTACCGTATAAGCGAGGAAATGAAGGCTGTTCGAGAACCTGAGGAATGCATTGTTATGAGCATCTCAACTATTTTGGAGCGTTTGAAGGGCATTAGAGTATCGAAGAAGCCTGGCAAGTGGATGAACACAAGTTTAATGAACATCAAAGGAATCACTGTTTTATGGTATTGTTGACGCTTTTTCTGTGCAGCCCGAGCGACCCGTTTCATGATCCAATTGTGACTTGTGCCGAGAAATGAATCTTCTGTGGTAAGCCGCTGCTAGCTCTGTGGTTGGGCTGCGACCAAGCTCCGCGTCACTTCCAAAGCCGAACATGCATCAAAAAAGGTTACGCTGACCGTTTGGTACTTTACTGTTAGTTTAATTCATGACCGCTTTCTGAATCTAGTTGAAACAATTATGGCAGAGAACTATATCCAGCAAAGCGAGGAGGTGCCAACGACTGCATCCTCCGACATTGGTCAGTAGCAAGGGACCAATCCTTCTCTGTAATATGCGACCGTACTTCGGATTACCGAATTTGCAGAAGTTGAAAAAGCTCGGTTACTGAGGCTACTCCGTCTCATCGACTATGCTTGCCAGACCTCTCGCCTACTGACCACTGCTTTTTCAAGCACCTCAAGAATTTGGAGAAACGCTTCAGGAACTGACGAAAGGTAGAAACTGCGCTTAACATCTTCATCGTCCCCAGTAATCCAGAATTTTGTACCTCCTATATAAACAAGTTTATTTTTTGTTCTCAAAAATGTGAAAATTCCAGTGGTTATCTCAATTAATGGAGCTCATCTTAAGTTGAGATATGCGGCTTTAAAAATGTAATTTGAAATCGGACGTTAAGCTCAGAGAGACCTAACAATCTCTTAAATGTATGGGATAGTTTCCGTCGTACATACGTACATCAATACAGAGAAGATCAATATAGGGGTTTATTATTTTTTTTTCCTTTAAGAAGTGCATTGGTTAAGAGTTGGTGACGTTCCATCTAAACGTTTATTAAACAACTCCACTCATAATAGAATATGCTGTCTACTTCATGCTTTAAGTTTGTGCAGAAGACCTTAGTTTGTCCGAAATATGCTCATCCTTTTATCGAATAAAGCGAAATAAATATTAAATATAACAATACTTTATATCACAAAAAGTGCTTTTTTTTGCTGCTTATGGCAAGAAGGGCAAGTGAGTTGACATGAACACGATGTTATGATTCGAAGCGGAGTTCAAAGTGACGGTTCTGTACAATATTGGATCGCTACAACCTTTTCATTTGCAGTCAGTTATGTGGCGAAACCATTTGTCATACGAATAATATAATACGACTTATCACTTGATAACACATTCGCGACTCTGCCTTATTTTATGTGGAGAATTGCCACGTTGAGAAATGACTGGAGTAACAGCCGGGTCTACTGAAAAGGAATTGCTGGTGATATCGTTTCAAGGCACATATTTCAGAATCTGTTAGCTCCCTTTTGTTAGATCGGAGCGCTTGCTGTGGTATAGACGAATCCATCGCGTCGTTTAGTGGAAGAGTCGCAATTCGCTAATATATTCCAAATGAGAGGTGCAAGCATGGAATTAGGTTATTTAAAGTGTCCACAGTAAGGAGATGAACATGCAGATTTATGGTATATGTTGATAAGAATCTTTCCGTAAACGGAAGTTTGGTTAAATCAGTGGTGGCTCTCATAGATGGTCTTTTGAATCACGGAAGACAAATGGATATCAATAATTGGCGCACAAGTGTCTCATCTTGCTATCTAGAAGATTACTCGAGAGAAACATTTTTCGTGGGCACGTGCATGAAGAATGGCAAAAGACTAAAAATACGTCATCTGGCAGAAGTTTAAAAGAGGACAAGTAATGGTGCAACATATTCGGAGCAACATGATCGTATTCGAATGGAAATATAGGTCTATTGTTCATTCGTCTATTCTACCTCGTTGCAGATACTCGTAAAGTAATTACTTGATAGGTCTAAAATGGGGTTATGGTGTTTTCGTACTGAAATGCTATATAAATTACGCAAATTAAAAGTTTTAAGGTGAATTTTTTGCACTAACGGGAGGTCTAGCTCTCTTAGAGGCAAGAATTTTGGTGATATTGACCATCAACGATGCAAAATTTACGAATATAACATCGTCGATTTATCATCAATTAAAATGAAGACGTTTCTAAGTCTCTAAAATAGGTGTTGCCGATGAAACGAACTGACTCTGATAGTTGTTCTTTGTAATTATTAGGTATAGAGAACAGGCTTTTTTCTTGGTCGTACCTATAAGAATACCTCTGTTCAGTAAGCTGCGAAGTGAATACAAAACGCCAAGCAATTCGTCTTTTTGCGGCAAATCAAACAGCCAGAATGAATTGGGTACTATGTGCCCAAACGGTCCGCTGTGCCATCCTCTCCACGTGTGAATCGTGTCTGATGTATACGGTCGCGAATGTGTTAGAAAGATCCTTATGAAATTATTAGCACCAAGCATGACAATACGAGTTCTAGATCAAGAGTGGATTCTGGGTCTAGAAATGCAACACGAATGCGTAAGTTAGGCAGGAGGGATGTTTCTCATCGTGCCTTTTGTTTCCAGAATGCAAAGTTCACTTCAAAGACACCTCATTTTTGCCGTGCTGATCACTGGAGCGCTTAGCATGCTGTCTGATCCTCTTCTTCACATCGCCTGCTATTAGTCTCACAAATTCTCGACGGCGTCAAGTTGTACCCCTACGAATAAAACGATAAATGTGAAGTGCGTGGCGATTACTGCCAAAATGGCAGTCCTTTCATAAATTGCTGTGGCGGAGGCTAGGAATCAAAAATGACTGTGTGAAGAGCGTGCTGGTTAGCATGGCAGTGATTTCATTCTTCGTAAAATAATCTGTTACTACCCCATAATTCGCCCCATATTAGAAATTTTGAAAAAAAAGGCATTTTCTGGAAATATTTTACGATTTCATTTACTTTTATGTCAGGTAAAATTATATGGGAGCGTGACTTCGGTCAACCAATTGTTGCAATGTATTTGTTGCAAGACGATGGACTTCACAAATTACACTTTACCGCAATGGGTGGTGAGACAATGGAGAATATCATAAAGGTAAAAATCATTGATATTGCGTTCTTTTCAATTATTATAGATTATCACGAAGCGCTGTGTTGTGCAATTTTGCGACTTGTATTTTAAAAACTTCATTTGGCACACGATATGTATGAACTTTAAGCTGTGGTGTTGGGTTTTAAATCCACCTTCATGATTCAATTGACGATCGGGCAGGTGTGTTTTGCTGAGACACTTGACCGTTTGGACCCGTTTCTGTTTTATGCTTCCTCTTCTTTCTTGTACTCCTGAAACCCTTAGAAGCTATCCATCGCATTATATAAGACTCTGTTTCGGAAAGTTTTTGGCGACTAAAAGTTGCCAATCTGCGTGTGATCCACCTATTTAGTATTCTATGTTCTCCGCTGTAACTAGAAATGAACCGAATTACCTACTATTCAGGATATTTTCCCATTCAAGAAATGTTTAGGAAGAGCATGCTTGCTTCGTGAAAGTGAATTTCTAACCAACTTTCTAGGGACGAAAGGTTCGGCAAAGTAAGGCTCTTCTTTATGCACCTCGTCAACTGTTGGGTCTTCTTCACTGTTAGATACACTGAAAACACCGTGTTAATCTTTTGAAGTTCCTGAACTGTTTATTTCAGTGGAACCTATTTACCTATAGTCATAGCCTCTTCGAACCATATATCCATGGACTGGACAAAGTGCTTTCATCACACGAATATTCCCATCGGCGTCGTACTTACAAAGACATGGTAGTTCTTCACCTGGAGGAAGATACCGGCAACTTGATATGGTTCCGGTAGTCTCTCCTGATGACGATTCGTCATCTGTTTGCTCCTGCAATATCAGAATAGAATGGGTTTGTAGGTGATGTTGAGTGTACATTAATAAAAGGAAACATACTTGAATAGGCGGTGGAAAATCCTCGATTATGATCGACTGCTTTGATCGTGATGAATGGTTCGAGTGCAGCGATCGCATATCTTGTATAGACAGCCTGTTAACGCTAGTTTTGTGAAGAGTGTGCAGAGAATTTCTGGATAGTTTTTTTACTGCCAATTGAGACAACGATGATGAAGCTCTGTAATTTCATCAGATAGCTTTCTATTAGCATTTCATTTGTTCTCTAGCCATTGGCCTTCTGAAAGTGGAACAACAGAAGTAGAAATTAGTTATAAAATAAATAGACTATAACACCTACATTGATCCCTTTCTTTTTCTGACATACGCTTGAGCAGCGAACACAAGCAATGAGAAAATTTCGAGTAGACTCACAACAGAAGCTCCGATCCATAGTCCAGTCAAACCACCGAGATCAGCAAGTACACTCGTGAGCTGGATAGGTTAGATTTGGTAAATGTCTTCTGCTAAATCCCTTCTGTCTATTATTGCTTGTGGTTTAGTGATATTTAGTTCCAAATATCTAGTTTAGACTTCGAATGAGCAAATAAAGAAGCGCATATTGGATTTAATTAGCTCTTCACAAGTTCATTGCAGGGTTGTAAAGAAATATACAGGTGGCTTACTAACCTTAGGTAATGTTATGTCATTGACTAAAGTGAGTAAACAAATGCTGTAATAACTGCCCCGTATCATAAGGAAAACAATGAACTGTTGCTTGTATTTCATTCGGAGAGTCACACTAAATGGCGAGCGTCGGTTTAGGTTAAACCACTACGGAGCACAGCATTGGATGGATCTTCTGGTCTTCCATCCTTTTTTGTTTTAGAAAGAATCGTGGTTGTGGAAAAATGCAGTCCAAACTCCTTCATTGGTGAACTCTGATATGCCTAGCATGATTTTGGAAGCCTGTAACAAAAGGTTCGTAGAAGCGGATCGCGCGTATTTTCCCCCTTATCAGTAAATTACGAACTCATTGGATCTAGGATATTTTCTTCGCACACCTTTAATCGTTTCCTACTTGAGCGATTTTCTCTTAGTGTGCAGATGAACTTGGGTTTGAAGCGGAGACTGGAGACGGTATTACCATGTGAGATTGTGGTGTCCTGTGTTACTTGCCGTTGAGCGATTAACGGATATGTTTAGGACCAAGTCTACATCGTTGACATTTGGTAAGGGGTATTCTGTAGCTTCTAGAGAGGTGAAGCGTCCAAGATGACAGCCTTGTGTTATCTAAGAGTCTCCATTACGTAACGTTGCCATGTTTTCTTTGTTCAGTACGAATAGCATCTATCATAACCCAAGATTTAATCGTCTGGCTGGGCGGGTGACCTTACCACAGTGAATGATCTTGCGCTTATCATATTTCTACACCACTGATCACCATCCTCCGTGATGAGGTGATGTACTATTAACAAGGTTGTAATTATATCATTAAATATCATAAATCATATACTGTGTAAATAGTAGTCATGAAATAATCTTGATGAACAACTAATAGCAGTAGAAAGTACTAACGAAACCATTTAACAGACTTACTGTATAAGCTGGGGTCTCCTGTAAAGTTTCGTAGTTCAGTTCTTCGTAAAAGATCTGAATCATGGCTGCATTTTTACGATACTTTTCTAGACACATGAAATCTCCAGGTTCGCAATCCATCACTTTGGCGGAACCAGATGGCCACCTAGCAGCCGAGTACGTTACCTCATAGTTTGTTTCCCTGAAAGTTTTTGGTCTGCAAAATAACACTATTCCGTTAATACGTAATATTTTTGATATCTAAATTTTTTATAGCACTGTTTTTGCGTCTCTTGTGATCTTTCAAACCGTACAGTTTTAAACTTGTGTGTAAAAAAAAATATTTCGGTTTGTACCTAGTTAGTTACTATCTCACCGTTTCCGTTGGTGTTCATAAGTATCGAAATCGATGCACATCGGGGTTTATCCCTCTAGCAAAATATCTCAAGCTGAGATGGGGTTCAACATTTTCACGCAGTCAATAGGTGACAAATTGTGGAAACCTGTGAAAGTCTTATCCGTCTTTCCAGATTCCAAGGAAAAAAGGTTTTGTCCAGTCAACGAATTGCCGGCAGATTAGATTTTACGTTGGGGTATTCACAGTTTCCATCATTGGTGATGATAAGCTGCTGGGATGGGCTATCGAAGCAATGAAATGTAGCAGTTCTAAGGAAGTAATGGCACGCACTGAATAATTTTAATCTATAAAATTTGCAATGAAGAAAGCAGACTCACTCGCATGGTTGGTGACAAAAACATCCGGGTACTCCTTGCTTCTCTTTCGAATAAAGTTCACCGAGGTAAAGTGTGGCGTTCCGTAGGCATTCACGCTGCTCGAGATTGGTTGCACGACAGGCAGCCATTCCAGTGATATTCGGTATCGGGAACATTGGATCTCCGCAATGGCACATTTCCATGATTAGTTTTTGTGCGCAGCTCCGATGGCAGGCCTGTACAGCTGTGTCTCGCCTATTTTATATTCAGAATTTGGTGAGTAGTGTTTCTGGTCGTGTAATAGGTCAACAATCAATGCCACAGCTTTAGAAGAAAGTGTAAGATAGCGCGGGAGATCTGATTTCGAATGGCAATTATATTGTACGCGTGTCTCACCTCAACAGAGTAGTTGAATCCTTTGTAGATAAAGTTAGGATCGTCTTCACCTCCTTGTTTACAGTGTCCATGTGGGGCAACTAATCGAATGAATTGTTTCTAGAATTATTTAACATTTCCTCTATTTCATGGCTATTAATATATTTCTGTTATTTTCTGAAGGGAACTTTGAGATAGCTAACCATTCTGACTCCATAAGATGACATGAAGCCTGTAGGAGCACTGTAACCGAAGGCGTCCGGAAATGGTACGATGTGCTTGTCGTGGACTGTTATTCGGAACCCTACAGCTTCCGATGTTGGGAGATATTCACTCACGTTCGCATACAGTAAAATTCGCAGTCCTGAATTCTATTAATGAGGCGATGGTTGATCGGTATTGTAGCCAAAATGACTTACCGTAATTCGTCCCTGCTCTGTGTGAGGAAGCTCCACGGTGGTTGAATGTGTAACAGTTTCCGTAGGTGTTATCATAATACAATGTAAAATCCCTAAATAAGACTGCTTTTTTTCCAAAGAATATTAATTAAGTCGGTTTTAAGCAGCGGCAACAGTAACCCTATTCTAAGGACAGATTCTCTTTGGAGTGGGAATACTTTCTTATGCCTCATGTAGCACTTACAGAAATAATAGCAATATTTTGTGATTACCTGTGTTTGATGGATACGTTATCAACTATATTTGAAAGATCATATAGTCAGAGAATTCGGAGTCCGGAAGGAATGGTTTACAAGTGCCATGACAGAAGACCAGTATAAATTAAATTTCGCGTAAGAAAAACATAGAGCTCACTGCTTCATGTCACAATCCTTTTGGTTAAACGAGCACTTGAGCACGAATTCGTCCAGTTGCTGGGACATGTTTTCCTTTTGTTCTGGTGTCATCGAACCGACAGCAAACATTAGGTTTTGTTGCGCTTGTGTGGCGATTGCAATTTCGTCTGTTAGGTTCTGAAGAAACAGTTATAATAGGAAAGGTTCTGTTTAAGCTGTATAATTTTTTACCTCGTATCCAAGTGCTTCCATCACTTGTGGTGCCTCTGTTGTAGTGGACATGGCAGAAATTTCTCTATTTTTCACTTGGAACGCATAACGTTCTGTGATGTTAAGAGTGTCAAGCTCGTCGTTCGGATCAATTTCGATTATAGCACCGTCATCTCCATTTGATACGCAGTGGTTGTACTCTTTGTGACATAGACACAAATCAATTTCATCTTTGATGTTTTCGTAAGGTTCCTTGCCTCGGTAAAACCGCATTGGACAGTGACCGGTGCCGTCCACGCATTCTGAGCACAACTTTTCTTTCCACGTATTGTCTGAAATATGCATCGTTTAATTGATAGAGCTACCATGAAGTTAGAAGCGCTTCCTTTTGTTTCAACGTAGGGGTCCTTGAAGAAATATTTGTATTCAGCGTATGTAGCAATTCGCATCCGTTCGTAACCCGATGGTTACGGCCTCGTTTTGGTGCTACATATCGGAACAGATTTGGACTGAGTGGAAACTCACATGGAAAACATGGCCAAAGAGTTTTGGAGACCATATCAAGCTGGCAAAGGCACCGCGAGGCGTGAAGGCTTCGTGGTGTGGACAACACGTCGACAGAGATCTTCCCTTTGTAGGCAGCGAAGCATGAACCTTTTCGTTCTGCAGTGAGGGGATCAATGTCACAAAGACATTGTGCAAGAGCCTGATGGTATCGTCGGTCATGTTTCCGCCGCTTCGATTTACGTTTATGTCGTCGAACTAAATGAGACATGCTTTAAATTGACACTATGTTACGTATGACATTAAAGTAGTAGGTGAAATAGAAATCTGCTTAGTCGTAATTTGCTACTCATATCGTGCTGTTCTCGAACTACGCTGAGTTGCCGAAAGTGGCAGCTTAATTGTCAAGGAGTTGAAGGACAAGCAATTCGTGGTTGTGTAATACGTGAAGACATGGCCAAAGAGCCCTACTAATTTGAGGATTAGTATTCACGAATAGATTAAGCATCGATTTTACTTTTTTTGGTGAGAACATAGTCAAATAGGGGCGCTAGTCAATAGGAAACTTTTCCAACGAATTGGTTTGTTTGAAGTTTGACAACGTCAATTTGTGTGGTTTCTACTCTATACGTTGGAATGAAGCGGGCTTGAAGATCTGTTGAGAATGTGGTATTTTTAGTTTGTTCGGTTTTTCGCCGGTAGTAGATGGTAAGGAAGCTCTAATAAGAGTTTGACACTAAACCATGGTTCGGAAAGATGTTCTATCCTAGTTGTGATTGATTTATATCACTACCGACCGCACTACATCCTATCCTAATCTAGTTTTTTAGGGATACAGGTCCATTGTGTCCTTTGTTTTGTTACGAACCATTACGGCAAATAATTTGCTATTTAAGGCGAACGTTGCCAGCTAATAACTTGTCCTATCATGATTCTCGTGCACACCAAGCTCTCACAATTGACAACCATTGACGGCGCTTGCCAAGAAAAACAGTGAAACAGTTGTCTTTATTATGAGTTCGTCAAATTATCGATTGATAGGCATCAGAACTATCACTTTTGAGATTGTGACAACGTCGATCGAATGAGAGCAAAGTCATTTTAACTATTCGAATTGTTATCGTTGTCTAGGAAATAATGTTATATAGTACAATGGATGTGTTAAGATATGGGTCAGTAGCATACGCCCTCTCCTGTGAAGGACGCGAATTTGAATTTAAGGCCCTATTACCTAGTGGTTTCGAGATTTCATGGAAGTGCCGAGTAATTTTCAACGACAAGCATTCTGAGCACTGAAAACATAATTTATTTATTGGGGGTGAAGTGTTGATGTTATCGTCAGACTGGGATGCGGCGAAACCCATTAGCTAGTGGGAAATTGCTTGGCCACCACATGTTATCGGCATTTGTCAATTATTACTGGAACCTCTCAAACCAAAGCTGCCCAGCGATTCCTAGAGCTTAGTTGAAGAAGCATATATGATAGGAATCTTGCTATAAAGCGAGCAAAAGTTTGATTTTTTATCAAAATTTTTGAAAATGGGTTAGAGGTTTTTTGGAAACTTTAATGATTCCGTAAGGTTCGAAGTTTTTGAATTGAAGGTGGAGTGTAATTTCTCTCTCCGTCTATTACTCCGGAAGCTTTCAGTCAGTTTAGGATTTCTATATCTATGAGAACCCTACGCCATTTGCTCGAGGAAATAACCCATATTTGAACATGCGTCAGCAAATTCCTAAGTTTTTAGTGCATCAATTTTAATCAGTGGTTTAAATTTTAATTATAAATACACGGGATATGTAAGAAGAAAAACTTGAGAAGTTCCTCTGGAAGATTTTGAAATAAACTGAAGAAAAGAGAATCAATACCTCGTGAATGCAAATGAGAAGCTAATGCAGCAGCTACACCTTCAAATTTATCCCCAGAGGAAATTCGTTTAGAGTACGCATCGAGCTATAAAATGACAATTTATGATTAAACATCCTTACAAGTTTTTACTACAGTGTGAAACTCACCATTGACTTAGTCTCCGGGTTTAGATTGATCGCACTCTTTTTATAAGGGTTCAAATTGCACAGAGTGATAGAAGGGAATGGAGCATTTTCAAATTTCAACTGAAATGAGGAATATCATCGCTTATACATTTCTAGAGATTGGTTTTCAAAAAGATAAGTTTAACGAATGACGTTTCTCATTACTCACTCTGGTCATTAATTTTCTAGGTTGCCCATGAAAAAGGAAAACAGACATGTTAGGAGCAATCTCCAATGCAGTAAGGATTTAATCTGAGATGAATTTCTAAAGCTTTCTATCGTTATAGGTGAATCTTCACCGTTAACTCCTATAATCCATAGGTTGTCACGAGGAGGTCGAAGAATTATGCTTTTGCTATAAGTAAAATTGCTCAGAAATCTTAGA
>MQTX01000285.1:24314-98286 GCA_009735665.1 Angiostrongylus cantonensis | reverse complement strand
TGCATGTCGTCGTATACCCTTTAAGCTGTCCAGTCCACCTGAATAGAGTTTTAGATGCCTGCTTGCATATACATTTTTAGGTCTGAGGACAGTTTTTCTTCCTAGCGTTCCTATGATATTTAAAGCATCTGTATGATTTATAATGCCCGTTATGAACTACGTGACGTTAAAGGACTTACATCGAGATCAACAGTCTTTGCATATTGTAGATATTTCACAACAAGGAAGAATATTTGTATGGCCAAACAGAAGAAGCAGAACCAGAAGGCAGTGTACCAGAAACATCGCCACCTTGGGTTTGGAGCAAGAGCAGCATGACTAATTCCATGGAAAGTGCTTTGTCGTTCGAATCGGTGCCGAATTTCTTTATAATTCAGATGCCCTGCTACCCGTATTTTTGTAAGGCCTGGAAAGAAGGCTTTCAATGAAATGACATACGGTTGGTAGCAGAAGAGAGAATAACAACTGGCACTATTTGAACTCTTGAAAACCTGTCAAATCGAATGTATCAGACCGCATCTTTAGTTTGACTCTATTCGCACTTGGCGTTGTATTCGGAATATGTAACACTGATTTTAGCTACTTAATAAGTACTGCTTCTGAATGGTTGGGAAATCAAGTGTAAGTGAAACGCTAGAGGGAGCTGTGGAAATCATAAAGGGCTGCTGTAAAGGCCAGCATGTCTATCACCGTGCTTAGGCTGTTAGCTTAAAAGTGTGGTGAACCTAATTGCTGGTCAATCGATATCCATTTATTAAACTTTAGTGGTTTGTCGATATTACTTTGAACTTCGAAAGGGATTTTTGATAGTTTTGTAAGTTAAAAATACAGCCCTTCCAACGAAGCGGTAGCCAGCTACACAAAAGGAGAAAAAATCATCCATAACCAGTCTCGAACTTTAATCTGACAACGTACCTATAGCTGGTTTCAAGGACATCCTTCGTCGTACATTCTGCCACTTCTTGCTTCGGGTATCGAATAAATGATGATGTTCTATGAAATCCCTATCCACAAATCTGATATTCTTACTGTCATCAGAGGTCTGTCGATTGCCAGCAAATGAGGATTTGTGAGTGTCAGCACTTGAGTGCTCTTGAGATAGGTTTCGAATCTGTTGTGATGGCAGGTGGGACTCTTCGTTAACATCCATTGCTGGGAAAAAGCTTGCGTGAAAAATGTGTTGGGCACAGCCGTATATTCAATTTCTCGAAGAAGTTGACAGCATCACTTTTAGTTTTTATCGATTTTAAAGGTAACTTTCTTTTATTTTGTGTCAGATTGATTCTGATATCGGTGATATTTCGAATACACTAATATATAGCTGAATACAGAACAGTGGGGCTACAAATCCATGAAAATTATGTGGAAATTCTCCAACTAGAGATGAGATATGTTAATGTATTGAGTGAATTACCAATAAGACAGCTAGCTGTGCAGGTGGGGATAGACAGAAATAAGTTGCGGGCTGAGGCAGCTAGCGGGTGGAGAGGCGCCTGCTGTGCAACGAGGATGGACTGTGATAATCATAAAAACAAAAAATTTCATTCTGAGACATCGATTCTTGCTAATGCTTTATCCAGTGGTGCTTTTCTCAATATGTTTGAGGTGTCAAAAAATTCCATCTGGAAATTTTAATACACTTGGTGGTCGCTAAGAATTGCCTAATTCACGACCAACCCGACGTTCTCGGCTCAAATCTCTTATTACACTCTGTTACGAAACACACGTGTCGTTACCTATCATCTTAAAAACAGCACGCATTTAACTGGCTTGTGCTTTTCGAACCGCATTTGCCATGTTATAACTTCTCTGTTGTACTGTTCTCTTTGTTGTACTCTTCTTACAGTATCAAATGCCAGTGGTAATAGAAACAATTTTGTAGAGTGTGCTGATGCCAGGTGGTAAAGATGATATACGGGGTGATTTCGAAGCACCGCCGAAGACCACTTCTCAGTACGCGTTGTTCCCCACTCTCTACGTGGGAGAATCGACATTTGGACTTTTCGCAATGGACGTTCTAGTGGATAAGCATACCATTACTTACGCACCGAAATACCTAGGTCCTCCACTGTTAGAAGGACCAAGTCCAATCGCTTTATCGGTGAGGATCGTTTTTTGAAACGTTATCATTTGTATTTCAAGGGTTTCATGTGAGCTATGGACAAGCTGATTAATACTTGTGCTTGAAATTTCAAAGTGGTACTGTTATGTTCTGACCATGTAGCTCGAAGCATCTGAATTTGCATTTCTTTTAAGTATGAAACGTAAAAGAAATTTTAAAAAAACAGCCAAGGATGAATCTACAACATCGAAATTCGTAGTTTTGTGACGTTATACATTTTTATTGAATGTGGCGTAATTTCGATATCCATGTCTTCAGTTTTGTTATATAAGGTTTATTAATAAGAGTGCATGTGTTTCAACTTCTGTTCTAGGTAAATGAATCCCTAAGCTAAAATACTGTGATTCGATTTCTTCTCATGAGATGAAATGACCTGCTTTTATAATCAACAATATTAATTAGGAGTCGTTTTTATTCTAATTGGTCAACCTGCTTTTGTTGCACTTTTTAATCCTTCTACTGGAAGTTTTTTTCTTCTTTCTATCTTAGGACATTGAAAAATCGAGGTTCATTCCACCATCTAGACCTGTGATTACTATTGACGTTCCTGCCATCACTCACAAAACTACAGACGGCGAATTTTTGCTGTTAGGTAAGGACAAAAAGATAAATAATTAATTTAATTACTCAAGTTTTTGCTGCTAGGTATGTTCATGAATTGAGTGGTCAAATAGCAGAAAAATTGAAAAAAACGAAGTAGTTTACTAAAAAATGACTTCGCAACAGAATGCTGATGCTTCATCACTAATGCGTAATGATGCATTCAATTTTTTGATGTAATAAATGAAGTAGTTTGTCACAATACTTTGACCATTCCAGTAGAATGTTGATGCTTCTTCATTGGTGCGTAATGAAGTGTTAAATGAATGTCTACATTCGTAAAACAAAATTAATATTTTACATAAGGTAACACCGTTTCCGTTGCCAAGTATTTTCTTCTAAGGCCTGTTCTTCAGGATATCATGAAAAGCCAGCTGTGGACTTAGGAGCGATTATTCCCATGCGATTCACAAATTCGCCCTCATTTCCTCATATAGATTATAAGCAAGAACAAGGATATATTGAAGAGGTAACTCTCAAAGCATGTTTTTAAAAATTGTACAGTGCTTTGTGGTCATGCCAAAAGCACAGACTTCAGTTGACAATTAACACTGATTTTAACATTATTTTTCTATTAATAAGAATAACGGGGATTTCATCTCAGGCTTGTAGTATTCTAAACCTGTTTACTGTGCAACTTGAACAGCTGTTACTTCATTCGGACGATTCCTAACGTGTGAGATGAAATTCATTTGTGCCTTAATAGGTTGTTCACTATACAGTGTTCGACTTTGTAATATGAAAATTTCAGAATTTTGACCACTCATAGCTAGTCTTTTGCTTATATTTTAAGCTTTAGAAATTGCTTTTTATTGCATTTTAGTATTTTGCTAGGTATCCTTCTCCTAAAATGTGTATTTATCAACGTTTTCTGAATGAACCAACGACATCTTTACATATTTTCTGCATTAGTTAAATACTGGACAGTGTTCGCTGTTCGAAACGTGCCGCATTTAGTGACTGTTTCGTGAGCAAAAGAACCGTCAGTGTTGATTACACAAGTTGAAATCTTGAGACGAACGCCTTTCTGCGGATAGCCCAAGGTTATAATAGACGACCAAAGAATTGAACACATTGTTTGAAAAGGACCAACGACCAAATAGTCCAGCAGCTAGCAGAAGAGTTAGGAGTACGCACTCGTACGATTTTCTGCCGTCTTGTTTTCGGAAAGTCCTAGAACTAGGAAAGTCGATTGTTCATAATTTCAGCAGAGGCAGAAACTTGGGTTGCTAGACATCTGTAATTTCTTGCTTATTTGGAACTGTTTTTAGATCGGTTTTGTACTATACGGCCTGGCGTCACATATGCGAATGTCGGCACTTTTTTTGCATTCGATCCCTCACCTAGCACCCATATCTCGTGAAGGTTGCCAGGTTTTGCATGTGTGTTGGGATACAACCTGAAGTTTTTTGATTTTCATTATGGACCGAATCGATTCACACGAGTAATCGCCAGATTTTCTGGATAGGATGGAGCAAGGAGATGCCAGAGAGGTCTAATACAAATTTTCCGATCCCCGAAGAACAAGCTTGCTAGGCATGAGCAAGGTCTAAATAACAGGGCTTGCGCGTGTTGAATATCATCAGTGCCTACTGGGCCACTTATGCTCAACTTTGGGTCAAATTACTATTTGTATTGAACAACAACTATAATGCAGCAATAAACGACGTTACGGTGTATGACTGTAAGCTTAAGAAGAACTTCAACACATGAGTAAGCCGTGTTTGCATCTTAAGAACATGGCTTGACAAAATTTGCGTAAATTGATCAGTGTGCTATCTGGACTTTTTCAATTTGAATGAAATTTTGACAGACGGAGCTACAGCATGAAAATCGGATCAATGAATGAGGTGTGTAGATTTCACAAATGGCGGTCCAGAGGCTGAGGTAAACTATGAAACTGAGTCATCGTCGGCATTAGTTAAAAAGAAGATGAAGCTCTCGACGTTGATCACTTCCTGAGGGTTGCTTCGTCCGTTCGATTCACTGAGGGTCGTTAGAGGTAACTGATTGCATATCTGGTCCATGCAATAATTTTCGGGGGCCTAGCGAAGTATCGAGGCAATGCTGCTCTCCCCCAGACAAGCTTGACACCAGTTTTTTATCCCTAGAGGGTTGAAAGGTGTGCTAAGGATGCGGCACGGGATCGAACCAACGAGCACGTGTATATAGCACAGCAGCTCCAGCCACTGCTCTACACGCACCTTGGAGCCTTAGAAATTACAAAAACTCCATATAGGGAGTTCGGAACCGGAAATCTAAACATGTTTGTTTATGAACTTTAAACTCGATGAAAAAAAGCCCCTTTTAATCATACATATTCCTTCCTGATTAATAAAGTTTAGTTTTTTTAAAGGAATCGTGACTCTTCCGATTTAACTCGAACATTCCTCACTGAATAGCTAATACACTCTTTTTTGTAAGGTGTGAGGATTTCTCTTCAGGTATTGTCTACATTTGTGCCATCGATTGAACGCAATCGTGTACCTGAAGTACTGTTTCAAATATACCAAGGACATCCAATAGCGCTGTATTCGTTCTTTTTTAGCCTCGTTGCGTTATTTGTCACAGTGATATGGTTCTGCGGCAAACAGGTGAGGAAATTTCGGTAATCTGTGGTACTCTAACATTCCAAAAAATGAGTCATTGTAAAGGCCAGGTACGCATTTAATTAGCTCCAACCATGCTTAATAAAGTCGAATGCATAGCGCATTCCTCAGGGATTGATCAATGCCGGGAGCTTTTTTATCCATTATTAGTAATGAAATTAGTAGCAGATTCTTTAGTGAAGTATGTAGCACTGACTTATCTGTGGCTCAACGGCTTATCTATTATCAGGTCTGTATTGAGGTCGAATTCCTATCTGTTCATATTTGGGACAAGTCCAAGTAAAAGTGCTCAGTGTAAAGAATTTGGTTGTTGATTACACAATAAATTACGAAGGCATTCGGGACGATGCAGCACTTTTTTGCCTTTATGACAACTGCCGATAATTTTTCAGTAAAGGCGGTACTGGTGCATTTACACTTTGAATACAGAACACCTCAAATCTCGTCCAACGCTCTATGTCCTTTGGTTCCTTGATACATTCCGTGTTTGAATATTCCGGCTACTGCCTATCGACAGATCTTTTCGTCACCCGAAAATGTTTGAGTTCGTGGCCCTAGAAAAATCCCACGTCTGCATTTCGAGTTTACGATCTCCAACAAATTTCATGTCATGTTGTATGGCGATTGCCGACGGCCTATCGTGTTTCTATCGCGAATTGAACAATTGTTACCAACGCTATGCGATTGATGTGCGGTATGAATGACATCACATGTCTAGTTACCCCGTAGCAATAATTCTTGTGTGTCTCGATATAGAACGACAAAAATAGCACAAAAATTTGGTTTTTCTCGAGTAACGTATTTGTAATACGAATCAGGATAGAAGGAAAGGCATAGCCGTCCGTCTATATATTTTATAAAAAAAGGCACTCAACTTAAGTTTTCATATTTAATTTCTTAATTGTGCTTATTCAACGCAAAAGTGGTCATCATGAACCATATGTGGCTTATGCGGTGCGAAAATAGTGACCTGTTTCAACTTTAAACCGAAACATCTTGGCTAATATTATTAAAAACTTAGTCTTTGATATTAGAATGGTTTAAATATCCAGGTCTTTGTCAACTAGATATGAGCTCTTTTATTCAACTATGATGAAGTTCTGATTTTCTATAGTTCATATTTTTTAATTTTCCGCTATTTTTACTTCGAGATCTGTTTGGAGAATCACTGTATAAAAATGAGATAAGCGTTATTTCATTCAACAAAACCCGATGACGTTTCCCACTGCACTGTCTGCAGCGCTCGTGTTGGGCACTATAATAATCCAGCTCCACTTTTAATAATCCACTGACCTTTCAGCTTTTTTTTTTTTGAAATTGCAGCTCTAAGTAGAGCCAAAATTGAGAAGATTTTGTATAAACTTATAAATATCTTTAAAGCAACCGGACAAACTGGGAAATAGTAAGTAGTTGAAAAACCAACACGGTCGCAAGCGTGATTTATTATTTTGCTGTAATGATGAGGGTGTGAAGGAAATCCTCTCGAAATATATTTCTACTATCTTGAAATTTCACCTTTTTAAATAATCCAACGATCTTGCCCATGTGTGAAATCGCGAACCGATATCCAGATAGCGATTAAGTCCTCAAACAAGGAGTGGACTCGCAATCTTCGCTACGGGTTCCGTTTACATGAAATTGCATTCATGATAAATCTGCTGGTCATCTTGCGTGTATTCAGGTTGACTATTGCCCTCCGATTCAGCCAAAGCTCGTAACTCGTCTAATTTTCCCTTCTACTCCGAGATACCGCCGCAAGCTGCCATTACCTACTTCTTTACCAAAAAAAATTAGTAAGGCTTCAAAAAATATGATGCCATTGCGTCAGTTGAGAGAGCCGACTTCTGACAACGTGGCGTCTTTGTGCTCAACACGAAGCAGTTGGGATTTGCTGACGACCTCTAAGCCACTTGATAATTGACAAAACTGTTTGTGATATTTTACCTTCCTGCCAAAAAGGATGAGGTTGTAGGTCTGTTGCTTCGTTCGAAGAAGCTATGCGCTCAGTGACTTTATGCACTTATAAGCACGAGAGTTATTTTAGTGTCATTGAGCGATTTTCCGCGGCAAGTGAGACACGTAAAGCATACATGTTGAGGACCACTGGGCATGTTCGTTATATGAGATTCCTGTTCTATACAATAATACGGTTTTTCATATTATTTTATACGACCCGTCTTCACGTCTATTGTGCGGATCTCAGTACTTCTCACAATCGATTCGTTTCCTGCTATTCATCATTCGTCCACGAAGGTTTTCCAACCTTCATGTGTGGCTTTCGCTGCTGCTTGTGGATTCTTATTCCATATTGAATGTCGTGGAAGCTAATTGAGTAGATTCTCCTTGGTATCCTGAAGTAGCGGGGCTAGAGCGTTCCCGATTGGATTGCAGAGAATGGTTTTTTTCCCGGATAAGTCGGGTACCAATTTCCCAACCCTGAAAAGATAGGAGGTTTGGTGGGCCTCGGTCGTGATCTAATCAGCACTGTGCTCGTGATGATCGGCTTCATTACCATTGTTCTATCCGCTCTCTAATAATATGGTTGTAACAAGAAGATTATATTTCTTTTTATAGTCAGGTGTCGCGTCGATTAACAATTATGGTCGGAGTGTGCAAACGTCACATCAGTCTGGTACGAACTGGGTGTTTGTTAAGAACGAAAAGGTTAGTATACGAAGACCTATTTTCTACCCTACTTCTTTTTGGTGATGTCTAAAAATGGAACACCTTAGATGTTTTTAAAGGTAGCTCGAGTAATTTGTTGCATTTGAGCCATTTGTTGCTCCCAGTGTGAAACATTTTGGATGTCATTTTTTGAACCTTTTCAAAGTTAAAAGATAGATTAGAGTTGATAATTATTTTAGGATAATAGTATTTCACTAAGTGTGAATTCTCAACGCGACAAGTTTCGCGTGTGTTAGAACTTTCAGAATAGATTCATTGTTGGTTGAACGGCTGATTTTAAAAGTTACCCAAATCTATAACTGCTGATAACACCTTAGGAAGAGGACCTGATGAAGAGGATGTCGAATTAAAAGAAACTTGATGAAGTGGAGTCGTGAGACAACCTCAAATAATTAAATATCGTGTGTTAAACGCAGGTTTTTACGTTGTTTAGGTGCCAGACGGTTGGATGAGTGTTGGGAAACTACTATATAATCCATCGGAAATACTCGGTCGTGGTTGTGAGGGCACTGTTGTATATAGGTAGTTGGAAGCTCCGTGTTTTCATTTTAAAAGTGTATTGAATGTTTGAAGGGGGAAATTTGATGGCCGCGATGTGGCTGTAAAACGTGTGATCTCGGAATTCGTGAAACTTGTTGATCGAGAAGCTGATCTTCTCCGTGAGAGTGATACACATCCACACGTTATTCGGTACTTTTGCATGGTATGTCTTGCTGTACATATCGCGTAGGCACATCTTGTAACAGTTCCCAGGATCGACTTTCTATTAACTTTGGTATTGGATTAGAAATGCTTCGTTTTCTTGTGCAACCATCGCGAGGTTACCATACCTTTACTTCCGTGCAAAAACACACAATTTAACAGTAGCTGGCGTTTCGGCAGTATTGCCTTCTTCAGGGCCGCTTTTTACGTGACTTCCAATGAAGAGCATTAGAACAGCTGATTACAGTCGCATATGCGAAGGCTATACTGCCGAAACGTCAGCTACTGTTGTTGTATGTTTTTGCATTGAAGTAAGTGTACCTGTATGACAATTTCGCGACTGCTGAACAAGAAAACGACGCATTTATCGCGTAGGCATTGTGCTTGTCATAGTTAATATTTCGAAAGCGCTGTCTGTTCAAACATTTTCCGATGTGGCTATTATATAACAAAGCAGATAGTAGAAGTATTGTTCCCTTAACATCACCGGTGAAGGGAATACGTAGCGCCACGTTATAGGTTCATGGAATGTTTCTTTTCACACAGATCGAGGGTGTTTTGTAGGAGTCGGATAGCCAGTTTCGTTATCTGGCTTTGGAATTGTGCTTGGCATCTCTTAATGACTACGTACATGAAGAAACCGTGCGCGAGAAGGTAAGATCTCTATTAGGAGTGCGTTTTCTTTGTTTTGCTGTTTTTTAGCTATTCTCATGGAATTCAAAATATCGACTATCGATTAATTTCAACACCAATCTTTTGCTGCGTTATACGATCCTGTTACAACGTTTGTTTCACAGCGGCTAGTATTTCGATGCACTTCACTTTCTTCGAAACCTAAAGCGAGTTATATTGATATGCACCTAACTGGCAAAAACACTTTAGTAACCTCATTGGAAATTCAAAAGCTAAATGTCAATCAAGTAAGTTGTTTTTTTAAAGCTCCACCGCATTGTGTTTCTATAATGGTGAGACAACTAGCACTGAGATCGCATAGTATGACTAAAGAAGCCTATCTAACCCTAGAACAGGAATGGAGAATTTGCTCTAAAGAACGCCGTTGAGACACGCTTAGCATTTGCTGTGGCAAGTTGAGCGATTCCTCCCAACGGTTTACCGCCTCATCGTGGCTGGGAGGTGTTCCTGGGTTGCGGGCTGCGATGTACAGCGGGGGTTCATTTTCCCGGTAGGGTTTCCCATGCTGAGAAAGAGTCAGGCGTTTCCGTCAGGAAGCTCAGCTAAGAGTAAGCCAGTGCGAGGATGCACCACCGTCCTGGTATGAAATTAGTCGCATGGTGGCAAATCTTGCTCTGATCCACGAGGGCTACAACTGCCTGTGATGGTGACGAAGTAGACTTTGCCAGGCTGACTTCTGAATTCTGAGGAAACACAATGGCGAAACAAGCAAAACTCTGATAAATGGAGAATAAGCTGGTCCAGCACAACCAGTGAGGACGGGCTGCCCAAATATCCAAGTATCCAAGTTGAGCGATTGCATCTTTCCTTTTCTTATACACAGTTTGTCAGCTATTGGAAATATACTTTTTACAAACATCTCTGTGTACAAAGTCGAAGCATAGAGTGTTATACCGTTTCGGGCACTTTTTCCCTACTGTACTATACTCAAGAGTTCAGTTATTTAAGCCAACTTTATGTTAGCTGCCCTCAAACGAATTTTAAGTGTTCTAAGTGTATATTCGTTATTTCACAGCAGTTGTTCCTGTTGTGTGGAGCAGAGGTCAAAGCAGTTGTCAATATAGCTACAGTGGAGAAGTGAATGAAAATCAAGGAACTCTGTTTTAGACATGAAGACGATGTCAAAACTTGCTGCCATTAGCAATCTTACCGAAGGCACTAGAGCCTAAAATAACTCGTGACTTAACGACATAGTTCAGATTGATTCTTCAGTTTCTGTCCAACACCAGCCTATTGCGTCATCTCCGCATTAACACTGTGACGTTGGTCCCATCCATGTAGAGAACGACAATGCTTATAAAGCTATTTAACACGGTTGAAACCTGAGTTCTTAGTTTTATGTTGGGATTGCGAAAACATCTCACGAGTTAGCGGCGGTTAACATATTCGTAACCGTGTTGTTGGTTATTTAGTAACAGCTGATAATTTCTTAAGCACAGGAGTAGTTGAGGAATTCAGAACTCCGCAGACACTTGGGAAAAACTTGCTCTATCTATTTTAATATTGCCGCCAATTTTGTAAGATGTCATTCTAAGATTCATCTAGAACTAAATTTTTCCAAAGGTCGTAGACAAAACTGGAACTGTAGTTTCGAACGTGGCCACTATTTGCGTCTTTGAAATACGAGTCTAAACGGAAAAAGATGGAAAAATGTGTTTCTTGAGAGGTAGATTAGAATCTTATACTGGTAGATTGAACTGTTTGCGACTGATTGGCAAAGGCTTATAGATCCCAACTGTTTTTAGTTCATTGAATAAAGTTTGTTGTGAGCTGTGATGTTTTAGTTTAAATTTGAAAGCGCTCACTATTTTGCATCGCGTGCGTCGTATATGATTCATTCGGTCGCGAATATGTTTTAGTATGACCTGCTACAGGATTTAGAAGAGCGATTTCGCGAAGAGCGTATGCACCATGAAATAAATGTTGTGCTAACAACAGATGTGTCAGCTCATAGGTGGCACGTTAACTTACTATTATAGATCTCTGTCGTTCCAACAGAGCTTCTTCGACAAGCAACTGAAGGTCTGGCCCACCTGCATGTTATGCAGATAGGTGTGTTATATATTTTCACTATTGTTTTGGTGATGAAACCAACGTTTTTTATTCTATAAGAAAGCTGTTTCAGTCCACCGAGATATGAAGCCGCAGAATGTTTTGTTGTCTACGGCCGGATCTCGTGGTGTTCGTGCAGTTATTTCCGATTTTGGGCTTTGTAAACGAGTTCAACCGGGTCGCCATTCTCTTTCAAGGAGAAGTGGACTTGCGGGTACCGATGGTTGGATCGCGCCTGAAATGTTAACTTTGGAAAGTACGGTATGTCTTTCAAGTCTTGAACAAGAGAAGTGTAGGACTCTGTAGATGCAGTTTTGCACCAGTAGGTATTTTTGACTCTACTTCAGAGCTTTCCTGTTGATATCTTTTCACTCGGCTGTATTTTCTTCTATGTGCTATCAGATGGAAATCATCCATTTGGTGATTCTTTGCACCGCCAAACAAACATTGTTAACGGACAGTACGCCTTTAGCGGCATAAAAAAAGGTATATTCCTCTTCTTTCCTTCTTCTGCTATTATTCATAATGAAATAAAAGTTTTTTTTTCACGTGCAGATGTTCCTGTTGCAACAGCATTGATCGAGAGGATGATCCAGAGAGTACCGGATACTCGGCCATCCATTCACTGCGTGTTAGCACATCCCTTTTTTTGGGACGGTGAACGACGACTACAGTTCTTTGGGGTGTGTTTTATTTTACCATTATTTTGTTTCTATCATAGAAGCATTTCACTGTGTAGTTTATAACAGGTTTGAGAGATTCTTACACTACTTGAACTAAGATCCAATCATTAAGTGAAAGTCGTACTTTAATGAGTATCTGGCTTCATGCATAGTGAGAGAAATTCAAGTTTAACAATCTTCATAAATGTTCTTCACTACATTCGTACTGCAAATAAAACCACTAAAGCTGTGAGTTTCAATCTCGCTTTTGTCTTTTGAGCACCATTCAATGCGTTCTTTTTTCACGAGAGCGTTCACTATCAATTAAATACTTCCCGAGTCCACTTTAAAGAAGTGAGACAACATGTTTTCTAATTTTGTGTCCTTATTACATCACCGAGCGCGTGTTGCGCAGTGGTCGGAGGCTGGGAAGATAGCAGCCTCGATACATCGGTACGCCACCGCGAGTCATTGTAAAGGATATGCATATATGCCAGATATGCATTCAGTCACCTCCAACGATTCTTAGTGTACTCGAATGCATGGCGCATCCCTCAGGGATTGATCAACGCCGAGAGCTTTTATAGCTTCCGGCTATCTCTTGCTATTCAAACTTTTGCATTGAACGTAATAAGAAAATTTGAACTGGAAAACTGCACTCGTTAACTCTTTAGAAGCTTTGAAAAATTCTGAAATCTGAAACAAAAGCTGACACCTTCTGATAAAAGTATTCCCAATGTTTTACTTGGAGTCGGATAGGCTATCGGATATATTACTGCTTGCTACTGTGTCATGGCGCCATACTACGGCGTGACATCCATAGTTATCTTTTCGCATTTGAAGACGACATTGAAAAGAGGGGATCTCACTCGAGGTACTGTGGATTAAAGGACTACTCGTTTCTTTCGAGTTAGTGGAGCATGGATTGCAGCTCTGACATGCGCCATTGCCGAATAGAGGTCTCATTGATGCATTCCGGAGCTACTAGATAATCTGGTTTTACCTATTCTACACATTGGTTGCATTTTTAGGATGTTTCTGATAGAATTGAAAAAGAAGAAGACTCAAGCACTATTGTTCGAAGATTGGAGAGTAATGCTCGTACTGTCCTTGGAGGAAACTGGAGGAACAGCATTTGTGATCCTCTGGCGACAGGTCAATTTGTTCAGTTTAACTGAAATTCCTTTAATATTGTCTCATATTTCAGATTTGAGGAAATTTCGAACATATAAAGGACATTCAGTTAGAGATCTTCTGCGCGCAATGCGCAATAAGAGACATCATTATCGGGAACTTCCCGAGAACGTTCAAGATTCTTTGGGTCGCATTCCAGACCAGTTCGTCCTATATTTCACAACACGCTTTCCTTTGGTATACGTTCTTTTCCTCCAGTAACTTTTATCTAGTTTAATTTTTAAATTTTCAGTTACTACTTCATACATATGAAGCGGTGGAATGGTGTGCAGATGAGGACGTTTTTAAGGGTTATTATCCGGATGAGGTACCGTTCACTCTTTTTTTTCTTTTTGATAAGAAATCTTCATCCGTCTTACACTCGTATCTCTTAGGAGCAAAATTTTTTACCGAATATTCCTTTTATTCTTCATAGGTTCGGGCTCGTGTAAAGAATTTGAAAGAGAACGACGAGTTGCAAAGAAAGGCAGCATCTGAAAATTCGTCGTCGGCAACATGGGGTCGAGGCCAGCTAGTTGTGAACGCAACGCCAACAGACATTAATGGCTGACTCAAATTTTCCTTCTGAATGCCTCAATATTGCAAGTGTATCACCGATTGTACTCATTTCTTACTTTGTTCTCGTTGCATTCTACGTCTTCATCGTTCTAGTCAAGAGACGACGTGTGTACTGCTGCTGCTGCTGCTGCATATTATTAATATTTCCGAACTGTACATATTCACCAGCCATTGTGTGTGTCTTCTACACGATTTTGTGATATGTTAGGTATACATCGATATTTGGTCCTAATGGCTTTCTCTCGCTTGTAAATTCAACGCCTTAATACTTTTCTATTCAAGATAGTTTAACTATCCATTTTTTACGATATTTAACTCCAAATTTGTCGTTATCCTTGTTATACTTGCGACTTTAATCCGTTTGAGCAGACATCATGTACAAATATGTATAATTTACCATATCTCTGAGCTATATTTTTCTCTTCGGGTTCATTTGTTGTTACATTGGCCTTCGATTGTTATAATTTATTGTTGTTTATGTATTAATCTCTTCAATTTAAAAATCTTGTAAATATGGTTGAGCATACTATAGTTAAACGATCTGGTTTTACTTTGTGAATGTATGACGATTGAGCTTCTACTGTCGCCTTCCCAAGGCCAAATCGGACGGTGGAGGTGAGCCGAACTCGGAACTAAAAGTTGGAAAACATTTCACAAAGAGTAGATGTTACAATTTCTCTGCAAACTGCAAGTCGTTCTGACGCCTTCCAGCTTTATGTCATCAGGACGCTCCGGCTATACTCAAAAATACAGCAGGAGAGTCCTGATGACAACTGTTGCTACATAATTGTTACACAACGCTAAGTAGAAATTTCATGCAAAATTCTAAGTTCTACGGAAATAGATGTAGGGTGCGTGTGACGCAGTGGTCGGAGGCGCCCTGCCACACACGTGGGATCGATCCCGCATCCATGGCCCACCGAGCCTTCCATCCTTCCAGGTTCGGCGAATTGGTACCAGATTTGTCTGGGAGGGTAGACCTATATATATATATGTGCAATGTAAGAGGTGCTTGGTGAAAAATGAGAGGGAGTTTTACAGAAGTTTCTTGAGTCCACTATGACCGTAACTGTTATAGAAAGTATGTCCTAGTAATTTTATGTAAAGCTTCATGTTCAACATTATACTTAAATCGGTTAATAGAAAAACGGGAAGGTTTAATACTAAATCCTAGCCGGTTTATTATAGACACTGAAGTTATCCTGAAAGTTTTATATGCTTTGCACTTGTTCGTTGAAGGCGATCATCCACTTTGTGAGAAAAGAACGACTTACTGGGTTATTTACGTACGTTCCAATGTTGGTGGGATTGGATCTCTGGCAATGTTTTCAAGAAAAGAGTTTCTTAGATGGAGCGATGCTAGAGGAGCACACCTTGAGTCCGAAGCACTTGCCGAGTACATGGGTGGTCGCTGACTGGAAGAGCTTGTGCAAGGATTCTGGTAAGGAGGTGCATATTTGTCGTTGTGTGATCGTTCTCGTTGAGTTGCATGAAGAGTTGAACTTTGTCCACTTTCCCATGAAGAGTTCGTTTGTGATGAGATGTGTTCTGGAAATCATCCTATTCGATTTCTGTGATATAATAGTTAGGAATGAACGGCACTATTTGTTTTTTGCAGCAGAATTCAGCGATATAATTTATTGGTCTGAAAGGGTGAAAGAATACAGCTACCTCTGGGGTAATCATCGGCATTGACACTATGCATTCAATCATCTCCAAATGATGCTTAGTGAAGTCGAATGCATGGTGCATCCTTCATGGATTGATCAAGGCCGAGAGCTATATCCTTTTTTTTTATAGAAGTGGTTGTAAAAAATCAGTGGCAGTTTCTTCGCAGGGTGAAAGAATACAGCTACCTCTGGGGTAATCATCGGCATTGACACGGAGTGTATCAGAGAAACTTGTAGCCTAAAATAAATAATTTAAGTGAAAAGACTTTGCCTTTGAGATAGGAAATCTCATAAATCACTCACTGACGAGAAGGGACCTTCTTTAGAAGATTCGTAGTTATCTGATGGGTGCACAAAAGCGGTAGATGTAGGCAGAGAATGATTGTGAGGTTGCAGAGGGAAAGTGGCTCTAAATGGATTTCGCACTAGGGAAAGCAAACTTTATAAAGTTAAAGAGTATAATTTTATTTCCATTAAATCCATAAAAGAGCAAATTAGTAAGATGTAAATGATATTAGCTAGGAAGGTTTTCTGGTTCACCATTGTGAAGTAGTACGACGACTGGTACCTTTTCTAGAAAATGAGCCCGTCACTGAACTCAGATTTAATCAAACCGAGAACGAAAAATCATACTAGGGTTTGCGAAAGTTTTGAGTTGGAATATGTTCTGGATGTACGAAACATCGGATAATAGCTCAGCAACGAAAGCAATTGGGAGGTACCTCGCAGTGAAGTTGGTGTTCTGGACCTCGTCATCAGCAAGTGCCTTGGCTAGTTCAGCATCCATTCGAACCTGCTGCTCGAGCCGTTCTCTCTCCTCTTCTTCAAATTTCTGTTGCAAACGGCGAGCAATTTTCTCATCCGATTCTGCTCTGAAACGGTAAAACAGTCGGGAGGGTGAGAAATGTCTTGTAGGTGAAAATAAAGCATTTTCTCGGATTGCCGAAAAGTCAGTTTTTCCATCTACAAGCAGTCACGTAAGCAATAATTTGCTTAGGAAATTCATATTCTCTTTGATACAGGTTATGCCGTGAGTTGGTATTCGAACGTTTTCGAGAAACTTTCCAAAAATCGTTTATAAATGTTGACATTGTGCACGTAAGCGTCTGATTTCTGACGCATTCGCCGCCTAATTTTCAGCCTTTACGGACTCGTTGGTTTTCTTGATAATAAATATTATTTCCTCAAAATTGGAGGATTTGAGTAGATCTGAACCTGAGGGAATTGTGGAAAAGGCTTTGCTTTATCATTCTATTGCTATGAATCGTGTGCTATTATTCACTATTATTCACTATGGCCGATCATGCAAACACATCCTGTTAGTATTTGGAACTGTTCTATAACCTATGTGTCTATTTTGGAACTTTTTATGTTGTCTGAAATAACGTTTAATTCTATACTAAGCCTACTTTTCCTCCCAACGGCTCACCGCCTGATCGTGGCTATGAGGTGTTCCTGAGTGTCGGACTGCGATGTACAGCGGGGGAATTCATCCGTCTGGCAACGTTTCCCAAACTGAGGAGGAGTCCGCCTTTTCCATCATGAAGCCTGGCTAAGAGTAAACCAATACTAGGATCCACCACCGTCCTGGTATCAAACTAGTTGCATGGTGGTAAATCTCTCTCTGATCCACAAGGTTGGCGACTGACTGCCTGTGGTGGTGACGACCTGGGGTAGACTTCGGCCTGGCTCATCTCGGTACTCCAGGGAACCACAATGGCTAAACCGGCAAAACTTTTCAATGGAGAGTGTGCTGGTGCCCACATATCTACTTAACCTCGCCGTGGATAATCCATAAATTTCTGTGGATTGTTCAGCCTACACGAAGTTGTTATACAGCTTCATTTCAGCTAATATTTCAACAGCCCTACTCTGAGAAAGACGAAGACGTCGAAACGCTAGAGGAATAAAAGTTATATAACCACAGCGTATAAGCTGAGCAATACAAAGAAATTTACTAACGATTAATTGCTAATCACATCACTAATAAATGAAGATATCCGAAAAAGGTTTCTTTTACAGATTTCTACGTTCAGAGTAGAGCCTTCCTTACCGACATCATCAGCAATATCGATGGTGGACAAACTATCTATCGATTGTAAGAAGAGCAGAAAAAGGTGCTGATCTTCTGAGGAAAAAAGCGAAGAAAAAGGTCCAAAGTAAAGCATCAGAAAGGGAATAAATGACACACAATGGGGTCACATCGGCAGGCCATGATGCCAGCGCACACGTCAATATCTTCCATTAAGTGTTAATGGATTTGTTTGTATAGAGTCGTTCATAATGAGTGTTGGCTTAGATGAAATCGACAAAAGAATTTTTTATGTCTAAGATAGCGCTCAAAGAAAGGCGCCTACTACGTTAGCACATAAAATCCATTTAAGCAATTAGAAAGGCGAAGTAAATGATTTGAAAGCTGTCCATAAAAATATGCTGTTATGCTCATGTTCTTACGAAACTAATAGGAGCGGATAGCACAGTGGTAGTGATGTCGCTCATCACGAGCATGGTGCTAGCTCGATTCTGCTCCAAACCAACCAAAGCTCTCATCACTCCGGGGTCGGGAAACTGGTAGCGGATTTATCCGGGAAAAAAATTACTCTCTGAAATCCAAACGGGAACGCTACAGCTCGGCTATCTCAGGACTCCAGGGAGAATCGACTCAACCAGAATTGTACGATATTCAAAATGAAATGAAACTTCAAGCAGTAGCCGAAGGCACATGTAATAGTTGGAAAATCTCGAAGATAATGAATGTAAGGAAACGAATCGAATGTGAAAAGTGTTGAGATCCACACAAAAGACGTGAAGAAGGGCCATGTAAAAAAAGAAAAATTAGAAACTAGTTACCGTGTTATCATCGATATATGAACTTAAATAAGCCTATCACGAAGTTTTACAAACTTTTTTAGAAGTAGCTCGGAAGTCTCCCTACGTGTTCCACCGAATTACCGGCACCCGCTAGTATTTATTCTCTTTTTAAGCAACAACCTGAACTGGTAGTAACTCCACATACAGACGGAGGAACGTACATTTTCCGAATAATCTCGATTCGTTTGCGATGCGCGAATTCGTCCTCGTTCGCCTGCTCTCTGATGCTGTGCTTCGTGTCCTCCCCTACCACACGCCGATACTGTCGATTATGATTGTAGTACCTGAAATCTATTTTCTTTCAACAGATCGAGATAAGGGTCAATATCAGGCTTACTAGCAAAAAAACAATTCAGCGATTCGTTTAATTTTGTGCGATTCCCAAAATGTGAACCACAAAAGAAGAAATTCATTCATGACATGAGGACTTTAGGGGAATTATACTATGCTTCTCAGGAAAATGGTGAAAGCTCGGCATCTAATTCGTAGCACAATCTTGTCATTTAACACTTTGTTAACTTTTTTTACGAACTTGTTGAATTCTTCTTCTTGAAGCCGAGAGGCGATGCTCTGGTCTTCGATTTCGCGGAGGCGCTGTCGTACTGAATATAAGTATTTTAATAATATTCGTTAATGAAGTTATGTGGTCATATTTGTGAAACTCCAACGCATTCTGAAGTATAGCGGATTATTTCAAGAGAAAACTAAAGTTCTCCAATCGTTTTATTTACTCAATTCTATAGAAAATATATGAAAAGTGTAAGGAAGTAGTATCCCTTGTCTTCAAACCTGGTCTTCGTATTGACTACTGAAATGGAGCTTCGAGTTAACAAACGAGCTTCCCCAGCATGATTTTGCCTATCACCTCGTTCGTTGTTGTGGTGTTACTCATACCGGCTGAAGAAACATCATTAACACATGACCTCCGACGCTAGTTCGCATCGAATGCATCGTACTCAATGCATCTAGCGGCTCACGTGTTTACGTAGTCGGATAGGTGAAGGCTAGCTCGACAATGGACTGGCTGACGCAGAGGCTTGTTTTTAATGCATCGAAAAGGTTTGTGGTAATGAAACCATGCGGGAGTTGGTTGGGCGACGTCGGCTGTCTCTGGACCGGTAGAGAATTATCCGAATGCAGTGAGAGACTTTCACAACACATCCCATTATTTATTATCACCAAATTTGAAAGTGATCTGAATACTTCCTAGTGGTGAATCTTTCATACCTGTTTATATGCGTTGATGAACAAAACATTATGAGTTCGATAAATTTACGAAAAGTAGGTCCAATTACTTACTAGGTCTAGGAAATAGGTCCAATTACTAGTATAGTTACTGTACTTATCAGTAGAATGAAAAATGAATGGGAAAGTTTGTAAAGAGTGAGAAAAACGAACCCTCAGCGAAAGAGCGATTCTCATCCATTCCTTCCGTGATGGACAGCTAACTAACCTTCCTAAATCCAAGCTCAAGTCTTTACTGCACTGGCTAATCAGGCGCTTGGGCTGGATCGGATATCCTTTAAAAGACAGACAACTTTGCTATTACTGAGTGATCGTTTCGTTCATTAAAGTCACAAACTTTAGATTTATGAGTTCATTACCAACATAATGGAGAGAGGTTAGTAAAAGCGAAGGAGTTTCATAAAAGATTCATGAGAGGTTTCATCAAATTCCTTGATTTGGAAGCCATGAGCGATAATGAAGACAGGTTGGCTAACGTCAGCGCATAGGAAAGTGACTGTCTGTTAATACCACTATGAATTTTATAACCAACTACGTTTCTTTCATCACTGACTCGTTGTCCGCCCATTGATTGTTCAAAGATTATAAGGAGCCTCTCAAGCTTCTAATATCTTCGATACAAAGGTAATTTGGTAGATTCTGGAGCTTTCGTGAAGATGTAGGCCATTTCAGATCCGCTAAGAAAATATCTCAGCGATAATAATAAAAGTGTACAGCTTCGAACTGCACAAAACAGCAACGATTTAACTCACTCAGACATCTCAAACGTTGCTCTGCTTTGGAATGGCAACGGTTTGGCAACGAAGACGAGCACATCAAACATTCCGAGACTCCAGATCAATGAGCCTTCAGCGCCTCTTACCGCTATCGTGTTTTTTCCACGATACCCTTAAGGCTGGCTTTATTCCAAGATTTGCTGAGACTAAATGTCAACTCATTGTTGTCCTTCGTTCTCATCGGTTTGGTATTTATGACTTTCTTTTCCACGTGTTATCTTAATCAAGAACAAATCGGCCTTACAGTTTCATAGTAATTCTAGACTACTACGGATGTGATGAGGTGCATATAGCGCAGCGGTTAGAGCGCCCTGTAATACATACCTGGTCATTGGTTCGATCCCACGTTTCCAGTACACCAATTCTTTCCTTCCTCCAAGGTCGACAGAATGGTACCAGAGTGGTTTGAAGGATAGAAGCACTGACTTGAATCATAGCTAGGATAAAGGATAAAGCTCCTTTATCATAGCTAGGTTAGTGGAAGTAATTATATGGACCAGATGTGCATTCAACTACCTCTAACGATGCTTGCAGAAAGTGATTAATCTGAAGGCTTTAAAGCTTCTACGGATATTATCCAAAAACGGAAACCTTAAATGTTGTTCTTAGAGAAAGAGATCTATTCTGAAACGTTAAAGTCAGTCTTTGTCGGCAAAAACTTCTGCTATGAATTTCTTGGAGCTTTGTCTTCTTAGCGTACGTGCGTCAGTGCGAGGTCATTTGTAAACTGCCAATATCTTTGTGTCGTCTGATCCGCGACAACAAGAGGTCAGCGGCCCGTCACGTCATGCATTCGGCGCATATTTTACACCCTTCATATGGTCGGTTGGGCTTGCCGGAGAGCTCAACGTGATGGATTTGCTAGGGCTCTTTCAGTAGTCAGATAGCTTCAATCTCGGGCCAGTTCACTGAAAATTCAGTTTCCGAGGGCAGCACTTGTTCACATCGTTGGTGTTATAGCTCTATTCAGGATGCTGCGCGAATATTCTATGGAATTAACAATGCCTATGAGCATTCTTAAACATATCATCGTTCGTTTACTAGGCAGTTTTACAAGATGTTTACGTTGAACGAAAAGCTGGACTTCAGAGAATAAAATTCGTTTAAACCAAAATGACTGTGGCTTGAACCATCCAAAGATCGTGATAAATGTCTTATAAAATTTGTCTCCTAGTTTTTAAGAGCTGTTCAATATAAAAAGTTGTAGTAAGAGAAATATTGGAAAAAAAGAGGCGAAAGGTGTAAAATTTAAGAAAGCCAACACACATGTTGTAGAAAAGAAGGAAGCTTTAGGCGAGCAAATCACCAGGTGAATTAGACTGAAAAGGAGGGCCGACGGCGGAATGGCGATGATTCAGCTGAGTATAAACAAACCCACTCCGCATATTTACAATTTAGCAGCGACTTTTTGCCGAATTTAAAACGCCTGAAAAGAAGAAGAAAAGTGTAATCAATATTTTTCCGCGACGGATATCCGAAGAACTCTGCTCAGAACATCATCAAACAACGAACAGCAACAGCAGTGAAAAGGAGTCAGTTGGTTTTCGTGAGAACATCAATGGAAACGTACACAAATACAACAGTCAGAGGGAGAGCAAAGTCACGGCTTGATGGTAAGCTTACACAACGTTCCTGCGAAAGCCTGCTGTGGCTAGCGCTTTAGCCATATTCAGAGCCTTCCTAGAAGTGGGTGAATAGTCTCTTATAGAAGAATTGCCATGTGGTGATTTGATTAGCACAAGGCTACAAGTCAAATTTACACTGAGGCGAAATTGAGAAGAGTTGTAATCTTTTCAGATGATAGGCGAGCAAAGCAAACGTAACAGAGGCCTTGTGAACTAGCAATATCGATATCGATTGATCAATATCAGATGCAATGATTTTGAGAGCAACAGGTGGTAGAAAAGATGCACTTTATCAAGGTGTAACAGCAGTGTTTTGTTAGCAAGTTTCTTTTTAGTTTAATTTGTAAATGATGAGCAATCCACCGACAGACCGTTCTTTTCTGTAGGAAATAGCTTCTAAGTTCGCGTGACGTACGTAGACATTTATGGAGATCTAGCGTTTGAAATGACCCTTCTTCATTTACTCTTTGAGCCTCTGCACTTCCTTCAATCGCTTCATTGTTTCTCATCGGCTATCCGTCTATACCCTCGGTTTCGACTGTGGATTCAGTCTCTACGCCTCCGCTCCTTCTGAAATGAACGTCGTTGGATGATGGTCGAGTAGAATCTTATCGAAATCCCCAGATAGTCATGTCAGAGCGTTCTTAAATCTTCTCTATACGGAGTCGCCTGACTTTATGTTCCAGAGCAACTTTCTGCAGAAATGGCTATTGGATCAGAGTCGGGTCAAACCATTGGATGTATTGCGCTTGTGACTTGGCATTTCTAGCCAGTGTTTTTATCGCGCCATTTCTCGGTTCCAATGTTTTTTGTTAACAAGAATTGTGTGAAGTTGCGTCAAATGCGAAGGGTAATCATTACCACAACATTCCACCGTTATGAATACAAAAACAAAGTCCCTCGTCAGGAATCGTTTAAAAGCGAAGCATACGGGAGCTTGGCTTTCTAGCCTCTGTTGTGCTAGATTGAAACATAATTCTTGAACGTTGCTCAGATGCAGTTTCCAGAAAGAACTGACTTGAGAAGTACATCAAAATGAGGAAAATTGTTAAAGAAAAAGAACGATCATTTAGAATGAGTGAATTTTATGGGGAAAACGATCTATAAAAACTGTGCGATTTTCTCAAAACAGATGAATATCGAACCTTTGATTACCTTATCCTGGGCTCACGTGTTCTTAACTGCACTACCGAGACACTCGCTCTACCATTCACATGTCTTTTTAGTGTAACAGTACCATCAATCATCGGTCAATAGGCATCATCTGAGGGGCATAAATCGGCGCTGAACGCGGTTCAGCTGAGGCTGCAGCCGAAATCACGTTTTCATTTTTATTCGCTGCCTAATTTTTTGCTGTAAGCACAGCCAGAGTAAAAATACAATCGAGACAAAGGCAAGGAAAAGGCCCCGGTTGGTGTGCCCCATAGCATGTGAACCCCTAGAAGGGTTACAGTGGGTTCGAAGCTCACTGGGCCCGAGTTTTGCTCATAACTCAGCGTCACTGTGGTTGCATTTCACATAATAACTTGCTGTAAAAAAAGTAACAGTAGTAAAACAACAGTAAGATAATAGTAAAAGTAACACAAGGCAGTAAATAAAAAGCTGAAAACTATTGAAACCCTCATTGATATAAGACATTATAGTAGATGTAAAGCTTTCTTCGCTACAGAGTAGGAATAGAATGACGAGGATGCAACGCCCTGTCCTAAGCCAACTATTTAGCAGCGGAAGCTGGAGGGTGCTTCAGAACAGTACGGAGTTTTAGAAGAACCAGACCGCTATGACGTTCTGGTAGTGGTCAAACGTGACCCAATCAATGTACTGATAGACAGCTCTTTTTGCTAATTTGGCTAAAGAATAGCTGCTGAATTATTTTCCTACCTTTACGGAATGTCTCCATCACAAGTTGGAAGGAAGATGGAGTGGTCACAGCATTTGATGTTCATTGGAGATCATATAACGATAAAATATGAGCAGTAATGTTTTCACAACACAAATCGTCCTCACATCCTTTCGGATTGTTAAACTTAGACGATGTTGATAAAGAAACTTACTCGGTTAACGTTTCGATTTCTTCGTCATTTCAGAGCATATGAACAGAGTCGATAGCCCACAGTTGTTCGCCTTATCGATGTGACACAACTCGTCGTATCAAGACGGATTTTCTTCAGTGGAGTAGCGCTTGAATAAAACAATACGACAGCCATCCTGTATAAGAGATCGCTACCGTGTGAGCTCGATCATTCGCGCGATGCTCATCTGAAAAAGATCCGTCTTGATACGGTGACGAAGACCCCACATCGAAAAGACGAACAGTTGTGGAGCAACGATTCGGATCGCCTGTAGCTCGTGCGATGCTACGCTGGTGTTGTCAGCTCGACTTCTTCTGGAGACACATCTGATGCTGATATTCGAACTCTCAGCTTTCATAACGCTAATGCGAAGATTTTGAATGAACCAGTCGTATTACTCATCGATGTTATCAAGAACGGCATGCTTTCAAGGGCGGAATAATGAAATGGATGAATCCCACTTCACGGCAATCTTAAAAGCTTGTTTTCTGAACTCAGCGGTTTTTTCTCTATTTCGTGAGAAATTAATGCACAAAGAAGGAAATGGTGCGATCCCGTGTAAAATTTTGGAGCAACCAAAACGAAATTGGCTAGGCAAAACCGTTGTTTTACTGTGATTTGATCTATGTCGTTATGGTGCTTTCCATTAGAAGGCTCCCACTTCCAGCGCTGAGAGTGGAGTTTTTGGTACTGCGAGTTACCATGGATGGTCTTGTTGGTCGCCATAATGAACTCAGATGTCCGCTCGCTCTGCTCGTTCCATTCTAATCCCTGAGGTCAAATGTGACGTCCTTCAGACGCTGTTCTTTGTCCAGTAATAGCGTTACAATCTCTAATGTTGACCTTAAAAATGTATGGCATTCTCTGTAGAACTTCTCCATGTCCTTATAGAGCGTTTAGACTCCGTCTTCATGCAGTCTGTCAAGGCCGGCATTGATCCACATTTCTTCAAACGTAAACAGCCAAATCGCATGGTTAGTCGCTCGAATGAATCGAGGTACATGGGCAAACTTGTGTTGACGAAAACGCCGGCGCTACTAACTTTTCTACTGCCGCTTGCTCAGGAACAGTTCTTCTGAGGTGTCGTAGACGTCGTTGAATGGGTGTCGCCTTTTCGTCTCGCACAGTCCAATGTCGTCGTACCTTATCCTTCTTGCCGACATAATCAGGTTCTATCGAGGAGTCAGATGCAAGTGAGCCTGCATCGTAAGTACAGATCGTCGCCAGATTGTCGCTTTAGTCGTTTGTGATTTAGGTAGCCTAGAGTGGCTCTGAAGGGCGTGTGTAGCGCAGTGATCGGAGGCGCCACTGCGACACGCACGTGGAATGCGCCCATGGTCCACCAAGCATTCCATCCCTCCGGGGTCGGCAAATTGGTACCAGACTTGTCTGGGAGGATAGCAGCACTGGCTCGATACATCGGCAGACCACCGCGAGTCACTGTAAAGGCCAGATATGAATTCAGTCACCTCCAACGATACTTAATGAAGTTGAATGCTTGGTGCATCCCTCAGAGATTGATCAACGCCGAGAGCTTTATCCTTTATCCTCTTTAGAGTGGCTCTGAGATTTTACCAGCCTCTCCGTGCTCGTTTCACTCAGCGCCGCCGTATCGGAGCCTCTTTCGGGATCAGGGAAACGAGGCCCGTTTTTTCTACTGTGTTAACTTTTGATACGTATACATACTTTCTGATCTCAACGTAGGCACTGGGTACACCCACGAGTAGCGTGCCAGCCTCTCCCAGCGTAGACCAGAAGGGCATTTGTCCTCGAGGCATTCTGGATTAATTCCAAGAATCCGAAAATGAACCACAGGGAGGAATGCCTCATTATCACGCGTGATATTGGGCAGTATATAAGACTGGTATTTTGATGAGACAGGCACATTACGTTTCCATGTGCATTCTGTGTGGTTGGTCTCCACATAACATATTAAGTGGAAGGCTCATAGAAAGCGGTGGGTGTGCAAAGACTCTGTGTTCAATGTGATTGAAATTTTGGTTTAGCATTTTCTCTGTTTGGTTATGGAGGTGTTTGGCCATGTAGATTGCAGTCAACTTGACCTTTCCAGGCTCTGAGGAAGGCGAAATCCGCCGAAACGTCAGCTTGTACGTAAATAAAGGAATAAAATAACACCTCGTGCTTGCTAAACAAAAGTAAAAAGAATTATGTAGATGTAAGTTATTTGGTGTTTTAATGAACCAGTTAGACAATCATATTAAGGCTTCCAAATCACTTGACGTTGTCCACAACGTTATCATGGCCATCAACATTTTATCAAAGGCTACAAGGCTACAATTAAGTGAAACTCTCTGCGACTACGAACGACCACACGTTGTTCCATTTCTCAAATGGCAGGAAAAGTAGCGACTGCATCCTTTATTTTCTTCCTAGTTGAAGTTTATACGGCTTCTCTTATACTAAGTTGCTCAGACCTGGTTGGTGAACATAGGGACGATAATGGGGGATCGGTCGATAATGGGGGACTGCTTCAGGTGTACTCGAGTTATCTTCGGATGGACGTTAGTGCATTTAAGCCATTAGTAGGCACCAGTCTGGTGTTGGGACAACGAAAGTGTGACGGTCGCATAACAAATTTTCGAGGTAAGAATTAGGTGTACTGTAATGCGTATGAAGCAGGTCAGTAGACGATGAAATCGGTGTGGTAGACCTGTATCTTCAAATTTTTCAGTAATGGCTGCTACAATTATAGCTCACGTAGAATTCATGTGGCGAAAACAGCAAAACTTGGAAATTGTAAGCATTTGAGGTTTTTTAGAACATATTTATTTGAGCAGCATGCTTACATCATTAGTGGAAAAGTGTGGTAATTAGTGCTCCATGTACTTTCAAAGGTAAGCTATGTGTGGATTCAAAGCGATGCCTCGATTGACAAGTGTGGTATGAATTCCTGAGCATCATCTTGGCTGGGGACAACCTTTGCGCTATTCTATTTATACAGCAAGGGGAGACGTCAACTCGTCATTCGTAGAGACGAACAAGTTCCTCCTCATGGCTTTTTTATAGAACGTATGAAGCAACTTTTCTTAGACCACTTCGGCTGTGATGTGTGTTGCAGGACAACGTCGTTATAGCACGACAGGTGTGGGAGAGTGTTTTCTTGGCTATTCGGGAAAAAATTCGTCCCACATGAACCTGCACACCAAGGCTTATTTTAAATATCTTGTCCTTCCTTTGGTTCTGCATCCATTTATTTTCAACGACCCCACATCTTGCTCTGCGATATTAACTTCTCTCTTCACCGATCTGCTTCATCAATGCAACTTCTTCGATGCCAAAATGACACAACATTTGTTTGGAAAGAATTTTCCTTAAAGATTTATTGCCATCTCTTAACATTTCTAGCGTTTTACTGAGAACAGCGCTTTGTAATGAGCAAACTTGTCGTGCTCTTATATGCATCGATTAAAGCCTCCAACAGAGATTTTGTAGAAGACAATTGTTGTAAATAGTTTTCAGCAGGTCCAAGAACTTGCAGATGAAAGCAGGACCTATTTTCCTCAAAGTTAAGTAAAATTTTATAATCACAAAAGATTTGCAGCATGAAGACTGCTGATTCGCACATGCTGGGATTTCCGAACTCTCATAATAGAATGCTATAAAAGCTCTCGATGTTGAAAAATTCCAGGAGGGTTCGACATGTATTCCACTTCATTAAGGATTGTTTGATAATTCATATCTGGCCTATACAATGATGGTCTACCGATGTTTCAAATCAGTGCTCCTATCCTTCAGACTAGTCTCGTATTATTCTGCCGACCTCAAAGGGATGGAAGGCATGGTGCTCCTGAGACGTGGGATCGAACCCACGTAAATTGCAAGGCCCCTCTAATCACTGTGCTGCTCGCGCGTCACACTTGCAATATAAAAAATATTTACTTACTTCAATACTTGGATGGACCGTCTTTAACTGCTGAACGGGCCCCAGCACAAATTCCGTTTTTTCTGAGTTTTGCTGGTTTAGCCATCATGGTTCCTTGGAGTTCCGAGGTGTGCCTTGCCAATGTCTGCCCCAGGTCGTCACCACCACATGCAGTCGCAGCCTTTGAGAATCAGAGGGAGATTTGGCACCATGCGGCTAGTTTGATAGCAGTACGGTGGTGGATCCTGGTAGTAGTTTACTCTTAGCTGGGCTTCCTCATGGAAACGCTGGATTCCTTCTCAGCTAGGGGGACCTTCTGGTTGGGAGTAAATTCCCTCCCTGTCGATCACAGTCCGAACACCCAGGAACACCTCCCAGCCACTATGAGGCGGTAAACCGCTGGGAGGATGTGTCTCTTCTATGTGCGCTATTAAATCGATGAGAGGATATTAAAAATATTCAGTAAATATCGTACAATTAGCTAATTGTTATAAGCCAAACATCTATATGAAGGTCTCGTCCTAAATATGTGATAGACTTTGTATTGGCGAATGAATAGAGCTCACGGGGAAAATCTAAGACAAATGCACTCTCAGGTGTCGCGAATAACTCGGTAACAAGCGAGAGTGGAAGTGATGTGTATGTTAGGTGCAGAAAGCCCTCGATTTTCGCTCACTTGTACGTGAGCAAGCACAGTGAAGTAACCTAGACCACCACTAACATCAGTGGAGAGTGAAAACTCACTTTTGCTTATCGAGCGGGCAAGAACATTAGTAAAACTTAACTTTTTATTGAAATTAATAAGCATGTAGAAATGGGAATTCACTCAACGGATGTCCTGTCAATGAATTCGGCACATTTACAACGACGTTTTATCTAGCAGTAACGATCGTTTGGACGAAAGTTGTTCCAACCCTTGCTGCCGTCCGGCAAGGCACCCTATTGAGGATGAGCTGCAGCTGTTTAGGTGGTCATAGTGGCGTTACCAAACTAAACGAGCTCAAACTGCTGGTGAAAGATATCATTACAACGAAAAACCTCTGATCCTGAGTATTAAAGCAATCAGTTCTCATTTTGTAGGCATCGGCAATGCGTCAAACTGCTCTCGCCTGTAGGTGTCACTGTTTCCTAATGGCCACTGTTTCGAAGAAAATTGATACCCTTCTCCAACTTTTTCATGAAGAAGCAAACTGAACGATACAGCGAAAATCTAGATCCACCGATAAGAAATCTCCGTTGGTGCTTAGAGAACACAGCGTGAACTTTTTTTTTCTATTCCCAGTATCCCTCTATCTCTAATACGAACATGCTCTCAAGAAGTAGGAATTATAACACCAATAAGGTTTCTCCACTCAAAAGAGTTTAGATCACGAATTTAACTTACTATTTACTGCCTGCTTTTTAACGGCAGGGTATATTGCGAAATATAACTTTCAATGATGCTGAGATATTTTCAAAACTCCAGACCGCAGGTGTCTGCAATGGGTAACGAACGCGCTATTGTCCTTTCCAGGGAGTAACGTGTTTACCACCACACTATGCGGGTCTTTCGTTTCGCCTGTCTCTCAGCTAGTTCTATCGATCTTTTGCCATCACCAAACACCCGTCAGAACTAGTTACGAGACAGGCGAAACGAAGGACCGGCATGATGTGACGATGAAAGCATTACTGCCCGGAAAGGACAATAGCGCGTTCGTTCCCCATTGCAGACACCTGCGGTCTGGAGTTTTGAAAATATCTCAGCATCATTGAAAGTTATATTTCGCAAAAGGGCCCATACAATTATTTTTTGAAGCGAAATTACTGTAATGCGTCGAAGTCTTTTGCAGTGATAACCTTTCTTTTCCAAAGAATTTCATAAATCGCTTTCGTGACGGTAATGTTTTTAGGACATTCCAATGTGCACGAGGCACAGCGTAATGTAGATTACTGTTCAATAAAGTTTTTTCGAAGCGAACGCATCATGTGAGCATTTGCCGCCGAAGGGACGATTACCACATCGAAGATGAGAAACTAGTAGTTGAATTTGATGCTTGATTGGTCTGCAATTGCCAGTGTAACGAAGGTTAGAGGAGAAGTGTGTCGCGCTCTGTTTGGAGAACATCCCTAACCCGAAGAAAAGTAAATTTTTAAAATGATTTCTTATAATCAAAATAAGGCTTTTCCTTGACCAGTTAACGACTGCTTGCCTGTGATGACGATCTAAGAACGAGAATGTACATGACTAGAACGCACTCAAGTCGCTAATGAAGCCGCATACCGAGACGTCCATCTGCGAGGACAATGGTTTCAAGACAGCAAAACGAAGGAACGAAGTGCTGGGACCCACATCACATGTGTGGACGGGTCGCTTGAGTGCCAGCAAAAAAGTAACTATGAAGCTTCATGGTTACAAAACAGGTACTAGCAACTGTGCGTGGAGCTTTCATAATGTCTGAGATGGGTTATCGATTTTCGTCCTTCGTGAAGGAATCGAAGAAAGGATATCGCGGTTTTTTTCTCGTTGTCAAGGTAAAGATGATCAACAATAATGATTGAACTGATTGGATAGTGTCTAATCGAAGATCCACATCGCGAGAAAGAGTTGCTGTGGTCAGTTGCCACGGGTGATTGTGGCCGTGGTGAAGACGAAGGTACTGAAACCACCACAATGTTTTATAAAAACGTTGTGTGTGCACAGTAACACAAGCAAATATCAACTATTTACACAGAGTTTACGCGAAACTTCGTATTGAAAAGTGAACGACTGGATGCTTTTATTTCTATGCCACACTTTGAATTTTAAATCATCTGGTGATTCAAACGGATACCAGAGAGGTGTCATTGTTCCTTCTATCCTGTGGTGTGCCTGCCCAGTGTCCCTTAACGCCTTCCGTATTCTGCATGGAGACTCTCCTTTTCTCACGTCCGACTTTCTATTAACCTCGGCATTGATTTGAAAATTTTTTCTACTTCTATTTAGCAAACACGAGGTGTTATTTTATTTCTTTATTCACGTAAAAGCCGACGTTTCGGCGGATGTCGCCTTCCTTGGCGCCTGGAAAGGCCAAGTTGACTGCAGTCTACACGGCCAAACACCTCCATAACCAAGCATTTACATTATTCTATTATTAGATGCATTTTTCGTCCTCTTTTTCAGATGTCTCTGTGTTGCTTTGCAAACTCTCAGCGAGTTCTTCCAGACCGTTCTTCTTGCTGATGAAACTGAACTCGTGATTTAACCACATACTACAAGGAAAAAACTATGCAAGAAAACACTCCGAAACGGCGGACTGTGAGAAAAATTACGAGAATAGAGTTGTACCGAGGTGTACAGTTGTACTGAGGTACACAGTAACCATTGGTGATTCTGAAACGTTTTAAAGAGGACATCTTTTACAGCTGCTTAAAAGAAAGCGAATTCTAGGCAATTTACGATTGGCTTCACTCTGAAGAATATGCGAATTTTGGAAGAGATAACCGCTCTGTACAGATTCAGTTTTCCCTTGAAAATTTTAAACAAATCATTTTCAAGTCACAATCTAATAAATTCCGCCAGAAATTCTAGTCAGAGAACAAAGAAACGTACGATAAGAACTAAAAGAGGTTTCGGGAAAGCCGTCGACATCTATCCATTTGAGACTCAATTTAAGAGGTTTATAGATTGATCGTGATAGTGAACGTGCTGTCAAGGCCATAGTTTTTTCAACAAAGGAAAACAAAGTAGGTATTGAAATTGATGTGTAGTACATGTCTCCCAACGGTTTACCGCCTCATGGTGGCTGAGAGGTGTTCTTGGATGTTGGGCTGCGATGTAGAGCGGGGGATTCACCCCCTCAGCAGGGTCTCCTATGCTGAGAAGGATTCCGACTTTTCTATCAGAAACCTCAGCGAAGAGTAAGCCAATGCCAGGATCCACCATCGTCCTGGTATCAAACTAATCGCGTGGAGGCAAGCCTCTCTCTGAGGCGACGACTGCATGTGGTGGTGACGACCTGGGACAGATTTTGGCCTGGCTGGCCTCGGGACTCCAGGGAACCACAGTGACTAGATCAGTGAGGGCGTGCCATCAAAGTATCAAGGTAAGTACATAGGACACGACGTGTAGCTTCCGACGTGTCAGGCTTTTGGTGTTGGTTGTATAGTCACCAGTATGCATGATCATTGTTATCGTAATAAATAAGAGTCACGTGTCAGTTTGAAAAAATCAAAGAAAAAATGAGGAAGAATTCTTTTTGCCATTTGTTGGACGGTGTGTACACTCATTTATCTATCTATCTAACCCCACTGAAACACTAGATTTGCCTAATTCACAAATTTTTTCATAGGACCTGTCCTCACAGCTACTGTGTTGATCCGAGTACTTCTTGTATTCTAATCGTTATCAAATGTCTTGGGGTAAACGGCCTGAAGCGTTCACACTTGTATTGCAGGATCTGAGCAATTTCAGGCAAGTCTGGCACCAATTTATCGGTCTCAGAGAGATGAGAGGATTGATGAGTATGGAGCGGAATCGAACCAGCACCACACTCGCAATGAACAGCACCACTATCCTAGCTCTTATTACTTTGTATTAAAGTACCTCATGATTTCTACTACCTTCGTTCTCAGATGAATGGAGAGTTTGCCTAGGATAGGATGACTTCGATGGTGTACGCATGAGCACGACATTTTACTAAACGATAAGCTGTTAATGTAGAAAAAACAACGCGTGTCCATCTACACTGTTCTGCTCTTGGCTTAGCAAACAAGTATTTCATATAGAGCTCAATAAGTCAAACACCTACTGTAGCAAACTGTGACAAAATTTTATAAAATTCTAACGGGGTGTGGAGTTTTTCAGGGTGTTAAACTATTCGCATCGTCGCTAACTCAATGGTACAATCCATTTCAACGAAATCAGGAGCAGCTTGCGAAGACGAGTAAGTGAAAGATCATCTCGACGACAAGAACGTTGTTTACCGTAAAGACACAACGACCGAAGAGCATGGAATTCGACGACAAGAATTCGAAATCAAAGTTCAGATATCTCCTGTGATTATTAAGCCAACAAGATGTTTTATAAATGTTCTATTCGGCTAACGTTCTGACGTCTCTGTCTTCTTCAGAGCCACGGTAGCACAATTCAATGGTTCACAGTCGTTCATCCTCAAGAAGTGGCTCTTCCAGCTTGCACCCAGTCTGTCTTTTTAAATGCTGCACGTTTGGATGGATACAGTTCCCAGGATCGACTTTCTATTAACCTCGGCAATGGGGTATGAATACGTTATTTTCTTGTTCAGCAATAGCGAAGTTGTTATACAGCATACATTTGCTTTCATAGAAAAGCACACAGTACAATACAACACAACAGTACCTGACGTTTCGGCAGTATCGCCTTCTTTAGAGCCTGGAAGGGTATACTGATATACAATTTATTAGGCCAAACACTTCAATAACACTTACAAAAAGACGAAAAAACTCTATGGCAATCACATGATCAACAGCTTCTCGAAAAACTCACCGCTTTTTTACATGACTTCCAATGAGGAAGGTTAGAACAGGTGATTATAGTCGCATATGGTTGATGACTGCGTCACCCCACATCAGATGGATTTTTTCACTTGGGAAGGATACTTTATACAGATACTTCACTTCATACTTCACTTAGAAAAATACGAATCGGTGCGAATGCGAGGAACCACATCGCAAAGAGGACGAACAACTATGGACCATCGACTTGGATCATCATGCAACGTCGGGTTGGTTTAATATAAGAAGATATATTGACACGTATTCTTCTTTCTCATGGCCCGCCATCGATTCGGCTGGAAGTGCTGCCCGTTTCTTGTGCCACCCACATTGCCTTCGAGGCCTTGGTCAACAACAACAGAGCAATGTCATAAATTCGTCGCTTTCTCTCTCAGCAATCGCGAGGTTGTTAAACAGCATACGTTTACTTCCATACAATAACACACATACAACACAATCGTAGCTGACGTTTCGGTAGAATCGCCTTCTTCAGAGCCTCGAAGGGTACACCAATACGCAACTCACTAGGTCAAACACTTCAGCAGCACAAACAGAAAGATGAAAATCTGAGCTATAATTACAAGATCTACGGCTTCTCGAAAAAAGCCATCACTTTTTTCACCTGTCTTCCACCGAGGAAGAACAGCCGCCCAGAGTCATTGTAGGATTTTTGGCATTTATCCAAAAAGCCTCGAGGAGTTTGCGCGTTGGTATTTTGGGATCCCGTAAGAGGATAGTTGCTCTTACGTCAAAATCATCTCCGCTATGCTTTTGCATCCTATGCTTCCCTAGTGGTGTGCCTTGTCTTGCGTTTCGTTTGCCATCTAGGTGTTCTTTTATGCGGATACATAAAGGTCTGCCCGTTTCGCCAATATATTCGTCTCCGCAAGTACCACAAGAGATTAGGTATATCGTGCCTGAACTCATGCAGTCACCATCCTTGTCAAAAGGACAAATTACGCATTTTTAGGTTTCACATAGGCTGTCATACAAGCGGTTACGAACTAACTGACGGCGAAAAATATTCGATGGTACTCCAACTATCGCTATCGGTTCCTCTAGATCTGCCCTTCTTAAGCATCGCTTTATCGCTACACTTATTTCATCGCTAATAAAGGGCAAGATAAAAGGGGTTTTGTTTCGGCTAAACCGTTCGTTTGGGTCGCATGTGGCGCAGTGGTTGGAGGCGCCACTGCGACGCGCACGTGGAATCGATTTCTGGGCCCATTGCCCACCAAGCCTTCCATCCCTCCGGGGTTGGCAAATTGGTACCAGACTTGTCTGGGAGGATAGCAGCACTGGCTCGATACATCGGCCGGCCACCGCGAGTCATTGTAAAGGCCAGATATGCATTCATTCACCTCCAACGATACTTAATGAAGTCGAATGCATGGCGCATCCCTCAAAGATTGATCAACGCCGAGAGTTTTATCCTTTTTATCCTTTTAAACCGTTCGTTTTAGGGCGGCGCTTTCTTTCTAAACTTACCTCGCGAGGTTAGTATTTCGTAGCCATTGGAGGTGGCTATTTGCCGAGCCAAGTCATGCGATTCTTCCCTTAGTTCCCTACTTGTGCACACAGAGATGGCTGTTCGAAGCATGTTTCTCACAAGCGCCCTGTTTGTGTGTGAAGGATGTGAAGAAAGGAAATGAACGAAGATTTTCTTGTTATTTGGCTTTCGGTATCACTTTGTCATGTAACCGCTACTGCTGATAGGTTTATTTGAACGTTTAGAAGTGGAAGCCAGTTTTCTTTTGATTTCTATCGGGTGAACTTAATGTACTCAAACTGGTCGTCCAATAACTCAAAGCGTTTGTCCATCTCTTCCTGGGTAGAGAAAACAACAAAACAATCATCTATGTACCTGCAATAGAGTAGCGGTTCGGAGACCGAGAACGGGGTCTTCCACTCTAGACATAAACGAAATGGCAAGGCTTGGTGCCAGTCGTGCCCCAATGCCAGCCATTTCCATTTCACTATACTTCTACCATAGCCTATACAACACGTATTGATTTTGATTGTTACGAAGTGAACATGGTTGCCAAGGTGAAGAAACGGCGGGCGGTGCTGCCCGTTTCTTGTGCCACTCACATTGCCTTCGAGGCCTTGGTCAACAACAACAGAAATATGGCTCACGACTGCAGCACCTCCCATCAACAATCGATGCAAAGGGAAGGGGCGAGATCACGCGTGATCTCAAGGCATTCCTCCCTGCTATTCATTGTAGGATTTTTGGCATTTATCCAAAAAGCCTCGAGGAGTTTGCGCGTTGGTGTTTTAGAATCGCGTGGTTTTTTCGAGAAGCCGTAGATCTTGTAATTATCGTTCGGATTCCCATCTTTCTGTTTGTGCTGTTGAAGTGTTTGACCCAGTAAGGTGCGTATTGGTGTACCCTTCCAGGCTCTGAAGAAGGCGATTCTGCCGAAACGTCAGCTACGATTGTGTTGTATGTGTGTTATTGTATGGAAGTAAGCGTATGCTGGTTAACAACCTCGCGATTGCTGAGAGAGAAAACGACGAATTCATAGTCCCGTGCCGAGGTTAATAGAAAGTCGATCCTGGGTACTATTACAAGATGCAACAACCTTATATTTGAGCACATGATGGTGTTCAATCACACTTAGTTGTTTGACACTAAAAGCCACAAAATATCGAGTTGACGCAACGATATATAAAGCAGCACGCAAAAAATGTAGCATGAGAGAACTTCGACAAATTGAATCACAGGATGGAAGATGCACTGAAATTAACACGTGCTTTTAGTGGTCCCTACCATGTACGTGTTGAAATCGATGCCTGAAATTTGGAAAACACGTGAGCCCCGATAGGGGTAATCGCTGATTCGAGGCCCATCTCAGGTCCCAAGGTTCCCTCATATCTCAACATCCTGTGGTTGTGTTTCACATAGCACCCGCCATGGAAAAGAAATGGAAGTAAATAAAACATTAAGACAACTTTTGCGAGTGTGTGAAAGAAACGGTAGAAAAAATAACAGAAAACATGAAGGATGAAGGAGAAAAAAATTTCAAACAATGGCCTCCAATGTGGCAGAAAAGCTGAATTCTATTTTTGAACCCTTCCATACTGTTCGAAAAAGTGATAGAGCTAGTGGGGAGCCTCTGCTGTACGATGGGTGTAAATCCTGTGCTGATGGTCACTCCAGTTACTTCATGACAAACGAGATTACGCAAAGTCAAATGATACTAATAAGTGGTAAAACAAGCATTATTGACTTTAAGTGATAATCCTTTTAAATAGCGAACAATAAAGATGATTTTACTTCCTATTCATCAAACTAAAAGAAACTTTTTCAGAAAGTTTTAGAGTATCCTTCAATCTCGAGTTCTATTTTTGACCGACAGAATATAATGTTTCACACAAATTTTTGTGGGCATCAAAAGCCTTGAGTGATTCGATTCAGTTCGGGTTTGTTCTAATGGATGTTGGCGTTACGGTCACAGCGAATCATGCTGGTCCGTCATGGCACTACCTTCGTTAGAAACAGAAAATCGAGACGTCTCCGTTTTCGATCAGGATGTCTTATCATTTCACTTCGGATCCTTGTCATCCAAATACGTCTTCGTCTTCATAACGTGTTCGACTGTCTATATTTCTCATAGTTAAATGCGTTGATAAGAATTCCTCCGTTACGATTGTTATCGAGAGCTCAAAAAACTCGATCGAAGTGCAATCGTACGAGGTGATTACAATTTTGGGTCGATTATGTCGACGTGTAGTGCTCACGTGAAGAGTACGAAAATTTAGTGACGCATTTCCGGCTTCCAATGACACTTACCTGTACTTACAAATTATGGTAAATTAGGAAGAATGTCATCGAATCGCCATGGTCAGGTGCTGCCAAAACCTTACAGATGCACGTAGAAGTTAATTGTCACTAAACAGGACGAAAAATTTTACTGACACGGGCTGTAAATTCAACGAGCGAGTTGGTGTTAATTAATATTTAATAATATATTGTTTTTTGGAATGAGGACAGAGCAGTGGTTAGAGGCGCTTTGCAATGGACACTGAATTGATCGAAGATACGATCATTCAGCTCAGGTTTATTAGACTTTTCCCCCTCAGCGGTCAGTAAATGCCCCCAGGGTATGTCTGGGAGGATGATAACACTGAAATAATTCATCCGAAGACGACCACAAGTCGTTGCATAGGCCAGATGTGTATTTTGGCACCTCTGCCATACCACGATTTGAGCGAAATGCATGGCGCTTCGCTCACTGATTGACTGATCAATTCTTTTTATTCTTCTTCGCTTTGTTGGATTTTCACCAAAAATGTAAAGGTTCCCAGATGGAAGCTCAAAATGCCGTGTTGTATGCTACACGTAATTCTAGATGCAATACAGTTACAATAGTAATTTCTCGGAGAACCACTACCAGTGAATCTTTCCAGAATTTCTTCAATAGACAAGAATAAGACAAACAAGCTAATATACGAATAGGCTGCCTTCTGTATCCTATCTTTTACACTCTGCGATTCCCTCGTGTTCACGTAACGTGGATGAGACTTAAGCTCCATGGAAGATCACTTTGTGTTGCCGAATGTATAGGATACGCCGGAAGTATCCCGTATCAAACAGGTGAGACAGGAAATCCGATTTTCCGGCGCTGTCGACGACCAAAGGTCGGAGACGACCCGATGCATTCTAAAATGGAATGTAAACTGGAATAGACACGTGATGCACGTGAACGACAACCGATGGAGGGGACGCTAGCGATTATGTCTCATGGGATACCAAACGTACAGCGCAAATACTACGTCCTAAGGGGCAGGATTCTTCACGGAGTTCCTGGAGGAAAAACGTCGTGCTTATGTACATAGCTTCGAAAGCAACAGTTTCAGCGCAAATATGACGTTCTTGCTGAATTTTGCTAATTACGCGCTAATTTTAAAGACTGCGAAGCACATTCGAGGCGTCAAAAATTTTGGTTTCGATACAACCACAAGTAGCGGGTCGGATACGCCCATTACTTCGAGGTACTGGAATTGAACAGCGGAAGTCAAAAGAACCGTGTGCGCTGTGACTGTGAAATCGTACGACGTGCGGGTTTGCAGTTGACGCTTTACTCTAGCGGTGTGAAAAATTTAACTCGAATAACTCGTGCTTCTGCCTGAGGTATGTTCTCTCAAACGCTGTCTGTCGATTGAATCCGCACTGCATATATCCCTTTATGGATATCCCGAAGCGGCTTTCAGATAACGCAGAATTTCGCGCAAAACGCGCTAATGTAACGATTCAATGCACATTTGAGTTGTTTCATGAATTCAGAATGGAAAACAACGCCTAAGCTAGAAACTTGCAATGTAATCAAACCAAAACCTGGAAATATGAAAAAGAAATTCACTCTACTCAACGTTGCATAGCGGAACTCATTAATGTCTTTATTAAGAACCTAAGTGCTTAAAGGAAATCCATCTGCAAAAACGTCAGATTTGCGCTGGAACTGTCGTTTCCCAGCATTTCGCGATACCAAACATGTGTACCATTCAGCAGAACACCATCGATGAAACATTCGGCAATACCAAATGAGTTTGCCTTTCATCAGGACTCAATGAATGTAAAATTCGGCAGTGGCAAATGAGTGTACCTTTCAGAAGGACACCATCGATGTACCGCTCGGTAATACCGAACGTGTGTGCCGTTCAGCAGAACCAAAACTCTCATCATCAAGCACAAACTTTTGGAGATACCTCAGTCAAGGCTATGACAACTGACAAACGAGAAGTGTTTGAGCGATGGAGAGGTCGCATTTGTGGCGACGAGGAAATCTGTAATTTCGAGGGACCACGTATACAAATGCAAGAGCAGGTATTCGCGCACGGCATCCAAACTGCTTTCGTCCGAAATTTCTGCGACTCCAAGCCGGACGTTGCGCCAGGTAAGAGCGATCATATTACTAAGATCAGCCGTGGGAGTTTCCGGAGTGAACAAAACTCTCTAGGCTAGTCTTGCACATGGCAGCGAAGGATAGCGCGAGAATTTACTGACCCCCGCTTGAGTCATTCGACAATCAATCGAAGTCAGGTGATACATATGACACCTAAGATGTAAAAGTGCGCTAACCGTTTTAACGGGTAGGTGAGAAAAACATTTGAGAACTTCGTTTGGCTATTCAGCGACAATATTCTGTTGTACCTTAAATATCTCACGAATTTCCTAACGCATTCGCGTTCTGCGGGTTACACGTGGTGGTATTTCTTTACCGCCGGAAAGCCTTGGGATTTTTCTATCCTAGAAAACTTTCAATCCTTTTATTGGTCTTGTATAATTATCTGCTTATTAGAAGACTTCTCGAAAAAACTTATGAACCGAAAGAGAGCTGTTGGACTCTAGAGTAGGTAAATGTATGAGTACGTCTTCGCTCGGCGAACACTGTCTCTCGCTAGAAGGTCAATCAAATTGCCCGGCTCGATGAGAGAAACCCGTCGGTTGGTACACACAAAACCCTTTAAAAATACCGTATTATCGTTGAAGGATATTTCAAATCTCTACCACACCTTTCTTTTTTAAACCCTATATTCACATTTGTCGCATCCAAGCACAATGTATTATGTAAGGCGTTAGCATTTCTACTCCTTGATGAAAACAATTACACTCCATGTGAAAAGATAAATTTGAGTGAAAAACAATCACCAGGACCAGTTTCGACCACGCGAGTCAGGTGTTGGTCGTAATCGCTTTTATCACAGTTTGTTACAAATTCTGTTGTGAATAACGACTCTTTTCAAGACGCCCATCGATGATGACGCTGCATGGGCGGGTCGTTGAAGAAATCGTGAGCGATCTGTCCTCCGCATTATTCTTCATCACTCATCCATCAAGTACGGCTGACTAATCACTGCCGCAAAGCGGACCATTACTTTCACAACTATATCTACTATCTTAATTTAGTGGGGAGTCGAAATGTGCGGGTTATCCTTCGTGCTAAACAGAATTGATTGCCTGTTTGTATAGCCTGTAATAAACCTGGATCGATCCTACTTTGATTCGTTTATTTCTTAGTGTGGCCATTTTTGTTACCTAGTTCTAAACCATTTAGAAGGTTCTTTAAGACCGTTGGTCTTCTCGTCGATCGTCTTTTAGTTTTATTTTAATAACTCTTTAGTGGAAGTCAATAATGCCATGAGACTTCTTTTTATAGTAGCAGTTTCAATTGTACGGTCGGAAGCCTGTGGTCAATTGTTGATGTTTGATTGCTACTGTAAATACAAATCTGGGCCATCTGAATCGCTAAGTAGAGTGCAAATAGTCGAGTGTTACCAGTTTTCATACTTGAATGCCTATAAATTTCTGTCCCTCTGTTCTTCTGTTTTTCGTTTCTTTCGATGTTCGAGCTCTTTAGTGCTTATGCTCCGAAAAATCTCACGTTTCTTCTCCACCAGGAATCAAGAATTTCAAATTCTTTCCGAAATTCAACTTCAGACTTCCGTTCCACTCGTCGTTGTTTTTGCCTCGATGCCCATCCATGGCATAGTGGGCAATCTATTATTTTGAAATTGAAATAACACGCTACAAAACCTACAGTAGCTAGAGATGAATATTAGTCCTGAATGACCTAGCGACGACAATATATGTGAACATTTCTATGAAGGTTAGATAGTACTGCAATTTCAGAAAAGGAATGCTCGGAATCATGAATTCACCAGCAGATTCTGTGGAATTCTATGCAGTCAACAAGAAGCTCTATGACAAAACGACTTGCGATGATGTTGTAAAGACGTTCACCGAAGTGAAAGATAAACACAGCATCTCCTACACTAAGGGTACGATCACCACAGCTGTTTTTGCAGCGCTTTTAGTGGCTTATTATTGTTCGTAGATGCACTGCAACATGCAGGTGATACATACGGGAGGGACAAGAACTCATTTATCAGAGCAAACTCTGAGACGTTCTTCCACATAAAGCCGATGGTGCCGACTTCTTCCAGATTAATGGAACGTGGAATAGTGCATATGATGCACATTCTTTATGTGTGTTGCCAACTGTGGTTGAGAGATTACAATCCTTGTTTATTGAGCTTCCACCTCACCCACTTGCAGTCCAGGGTTAAAGTTATACCTAGTTCGAAATTTTAGCCTTTTCATAGTAGTTATCAATAGTCAAACTCTAATATGTTTTTCGGGAATGTTGAATAAAAATAGAAATAAACATGTATGTCAAGGAGAGGGAGGCATTGTCCAGTTCCTACATCGTAACTTTCATGCGATACGTTCTCGCCACTTCACATTATTGTATGACAACACTGAACTTTGCCACCAAAACCTGTATCAAAATACCAGCAGAGACATTCTACGATGAATAGGCCTCTAGAATGAGAATCTCCTTCAGATGGCCGCCGAATAATCGATGGGAAGATCGTAGACGGAGAATCTGAAACGGCTTCCAGTCTTTGGGAAAGTGCACTGCGCCGAAGCGCCGTTACGACTCATTTGAAAGTCGATAGCGAGCAGACAGAAGAGGATGACTGTCAAGAAGTGGATGAACAAGAAGCTCCGAAAGCTGAAGAGACGCAGGCGAAACGTGGGTCAATTGAAGTGAAACAAATATAGTTCTACTTAAAACGTAGCAATCTTCAGTACTTATTTATTCTTGTATTTAGGAAAAACTAGAGAACACTTCAAAGGTTTAACTAAAGATGAAGCATTAAAAAAATTGAAGACTACTTTCTGTTCACTTTAGTTCAAAACTAATTTGTATAATTTGTGCTGAGATTCCATACTATTACAGCGGCGTCTCTGTCTATTTTGCTTTAGCGCATTCCATTTAGCCCAGCACTTAGGATTTACTACTACTGATAACCTGAGAAGAAATCACCTTCTGACCTCCTTAAACTAAATTTAACCCAAAGAGGGCTACATATAGATGACATCGGTATTCAGAGACAGAGGTCAAAGTGGTGGAAGTGCCAATTCTTGCCGCAGTGCTCAGGAATACCCCTGAAAGCTCTGAGGCTTCTGATGTCCCTTAAAATTGTATCGAATCACATTGGTGAGTTCCATAATTGTTGTGGCTGCTGTGGAAAATAGATGATATTTATACAATTGCAGTATATTTACAAACAACTCGTCCTAAGCAGACTGCCAGTCGAAGAAATCGACCAACGCATTCGTCATCGTCGTTGACGGATTCAAATCGATTAGCACGTCTGAAATCGACTAGTAACCAGTCATTTGATAGTTAGTAAATCGGAGTATCCTTATTATTTATGCCAGATGTTGTATACAAAGGGCTTTTGTTCTGTTGTCTATAATATGTTCTATTAGAGCAGATAATAGCGGGCGTTTCTGGTTGTACTATTCGCTAATGTGAAGTTAATAATGCAGACCATTCAGATACTTTTCTATTTTTTGCATTTATTTCGAGTGATTTTGTGTTAATATACGAATTGAAGTCAATGCGAGGCTATGTAGAAAGAATGATCGCAGTTCTGTACTTAGAAAGAATTGGTTCTTCTCCGTTATGTTCGTTGTTGTTCTACCTCACAGAACATCTTTGTTATTTGGCAAATTTGCCACTACGTAATTGAATGTGGCGCGTTTAGGATTCATTCGAAACAGGAAGGAAAGAAAGCTTCCGATGTATTAACTTTGCAGAAACTAAGTACTTTGGTGTTACCGATATTGTATTTCTATCATATAAATCACTTTCAACCATACTAAACTTCGACCACACTGTTCACAGCGATGTCAGTAGCCCAACTAACAGAAAGTCAAAAAAGGAGGGAATTCAGAAATGGGAGAGAGAATCGATTTCAAGTTTATTTCCTACACTGTGTAGCCATCGAAAGCCTAGCTTCAGCACTAGTGTACCGATGACTGCTAGGAGCAGCAGAGACTGCCTCGACACACCACCGATTCTCGACAAATAGACAACCAGGCACGAATACTGCACCTGCTCTTCTAAGTTCTATGGAAATATGTGTCGCCATATAGACATTCGTTTACAAAGAGTGGGTATTCGAGTAACTTTTTCCTCATTATGAAATATATGACGAAAACCGCAAAGTCTCAGACTTTCTTCGCTATTTCTTCTAGTACATCATCTCCACAGTAGGTGAAGATGGCCTGGGCTTTAGAATCAGACAACATTGCTTACCTTCTCGTTGAGTTGGAGCCATTGGTAGCACATCGCTTACGTTTGTGGATATGATAATCGGAACCTAAACCAGTATTGACAACATTGTCAACAGTCGATCGCATTCAGGACACTTACGTTCAACGTGGCGACAACATGGTTGTGAGCCTTTCCGACAGAAATCTTCAGCATATAGCTAGTCCTCATGAGACCAGATAACTCGGTATTCGGAGGCAATGCGGGCACGTTGAAGCTTGGACGGAAGCGATAAGTTTCACCACTGCGGATTTTCCGTTTCGACGATGGCAGTCCGACACCTAAATAGAAAGCAACAGTTTGCCGATACTTCATATGGAGCAAGAAATCGCCAACTAGACAGAGTTCTAAGAACAGTAATCATGGTATCAGAGTTGGCAGTGTAAAAAAGAAGAAAATTTCGGCACTGATCTTTTGCTCCTTGATGTTTCGTTTTCAATTAAACTTTCCTTCATCCGTAGAACTTTTTGAAAGACACACTTCGCTCTACATTTTTATGCTATTGTCTTCGCTTATATTTTAAGTCATCTACGGCATAGGACATCGTAGCATAAATAAGTTTTTTTTATTTCATTTCATATTTTATATGATCCGTCTTTACGTCCACTGAGCAGATTCCAGCACTTCTCACATTCGATTCGTTTCCTCGCATTCATTGTCCACACGAAAATCTTCCAACTTCTTACATTTGGCTTTGGTTGTTGCTTGAGGATTTTCATTTCATTTTGAATGTTGTAGGATGTTCGTCGAGCAATTCTCCCTGGCGCTAAGATAGCCGGGCTGGAGCGTTCCCAGTTAGATTGCAGAGAATGATTTTTTCTCTAGACAAGTCCGGTACCAATTTCCCGATTTTGGACTGAGGAGAGGCTTGGCTGGCCCGTAGCGGAATCGAGCTAATACCATACTCGTGATGACGGGAATCACTACCACTGTGTTATCCGCCCCTAGTTAAATAGATACCGAAATAAGACTCATATAAATAAGTTAAAGGAGCAAATTCTAGCAAACTTGTTGTGCAAACAAATTGAATGTAGAACTGCGAAAATTGCTCGCAATATCGCTACAACGCTTGGCTGAGGAATCCTTTTAGGAAGGCTCGTTGTTATCTATGATTTGAGGGCATAATTGAAGTAGACCCACGCACGACTCTTCCAGAGTTTACGGAATAACTCAATACACGAAGAATTTTAAACCATCAACACAAAAAATCTATTGCTGCGTAAAATGAAAAAAGTTATGGGAAGGCCCTCATGAATTCCTGTTCAGAACTGTTCTTGCCAGTAAGACGATTGGTCACTTTGTCGCATTCTGTCATGCGACGCGAATGGATTCTTTAAGATGACCACTGAGGTTCACTAGAGAAGATCGGACCACCCATGGTGAAGCTGCGAAAATCATGCAAAAGGAAATTTAAAAAGATGGGTTTGAATGGATATTTAGTGAAACGCAGATCGATTGATTCACTAAGCAATTGCCACATCGCTCTTCGTCGAGTTATCGAAGACAACTCGCTTTTGTCACAGTAATCGCTGCTCTGCTGGATGGACTGAAGTTGCAAAACAGCAGATTTTCCTTCATCCAGACGGGCTTGTTACTTCATTGAATGAACGTGCGGGCCATATAAACATAGCTATGTTGCCGTTCCAGGGAAACTCATGCTGGACCAAAATCCTTCATGTTAGTGCAGAAAGAAGGCGGCAAATGCTTGAATCAGAGAGAAACCGACGTCAGCGGACGACGGTTTGAAGACAAGGAAGGGAAATGGAAATGTTACGACCGCCCCGACACGAACAAGTGAAGACAAGTCATCTAAGCTCTGCGGTAAATATAATTTCTTCAACCGCCTAGAAAAATAGCGTTGAAAGCTCGACAAAACATCAAAAACCGCAAAATTTTTACCACTATTGTTCAATATAAGGGCACCAATTGTGTTTCACTACAACGCTCCTGTTCCTCTTCAAACAACTAATGGTGTGAATTTGAAAGAAGTGGGATGCAAAACTTTACTACACCCAATATTTTCATTTTAGCCCTCTCCATTTGACCATCTGCTGAAAAAACTAGGCTGGTTCTGATAGCTCTACTCAGGAGGGCGACCTGCGGTACTCCAAAATTTTACCTCTGTGCAACAATAAATCGGGATCTTGTAAGCAAAAAATACTGGTTTCTATTTCCATCATCATGATTTGTTAAATATGTAATTTAAATCTAAACTAAACCCCCAGCGGTTTACAGCCTCATTATGGCTCGGAGGTGTTCCTGGGTGGTCTGCGATACACAGCGCGGGATTCATCACCACAGCAGGATCTGCCAAGGTAAGAAGGAGTCTGGCGTTTACATCAGGAAGCCCAGCTCAGAGTGAACCAATGCCAAGATCCGACACCGTCGTGGTTCCAAAGTAGTCGCATGGTGGCAAATCTTTCTCTCATCCAAAAGGGAAGTAGCTGCCCGTGGTAGTGCCTACCTAGGGCAGTGAAAGTCCGAAAAAATGAAGATTATGCTGGAGCGCCCACGAATCTCCCTCATATGAGGGATCTCGAGCCGGTTAGTCGAGAGGCTACGTGGCGCGTCCCCATGTGGCGGATAGGTGGTTAATCGCGGACCAAAAGCGACCTTTGCTTCCCTGAGACGCAGGTGGATCCAGGGGATGGACTCCCTGTTTCTGCTGCGCCGATCTGGCCCATACTTTCTGTATTTGCTAAGCGTATTCATGCATGCGTGTGTAGGTGCGTTCTCGCTTTATGCGGATTGTATTCTACGAGTCAACTCGGCCAAAAGCCTGCAATCAAGTGACAGGGAAGTATATGGGAGGCGCTTAGAAGTCGCTTCCAACAAATAAGCTCCATGTCCACTCTGGGAGAGCCTGGCAAGCTTACTCGTGAGTATAACCAGCCTCCACGTTCAGAGCCCAGCAAGCTATACGTGGGTATCAAATATGCTAAACACAGTAAAACAAACGGGCCTCATTCCCTTGACCCCGAAAGAGCCCCAATTTCGTAGCGTTGGGTAGGACGAGTACGGGGAAGCTGCTAAAATCTCAGGGCCAATGGAAGCTGCCTGGATCAAGAACTATGGTGACGATCTGTACCTACAACGCACGTACACTATCGAAAATCAAAGATGCCGTTGTATACGCCAAACAGTCGAAGATAAGGTGGCCCGGACACGTAATGCGTATGAATGATAACCGATGGACAAGGGCTGTTAGCGACTGGATTCCTCGGTATGTCAAACGTACTGCAGGAAGACCACCGACCCGATGGTCAGAGTTCTTCACGAAAAGCCTAGAAGAAAGATATGATGCTCGACGAGTCCCTAAAGCGAGGAGAACCCATTGGGCTACTCTTGCCCGCGATAGGGAAAAATGGAGGATTTACTGGCGCCCGCTCGAGTCACTCGACGATCAACGGGACTACAGGTGATACAGGTGATACAGGTGATTCTTTACTCCAAATATTCCATTATTGTATCGTCGGTTTGTGGCTTGATGCCAGCTATCCTGCACTTCCCTTCGCGTGCGTAGTAATGCTGCTTCTTGGGAAGGAAGATACGTTTTATTGTCGTCTTATTCCCTGCTAAATTCAAATGGATACGTTATTTTCATGTCGCGTTTGATGAAGTCTATTGGTCTCAAGGTAACAAAGTTGTCAGAGTCGTCGTTTGTAATACTTTGTATAGAGAGTGCTTGACCGACTTTGTGAGACTCTCGTAAAACGCCCCAGGCCACGGAGCATACGGCGTAATTGTCCTCCATGTTACTCAACTTGTTGCCATTGTATTTGCTAGTGACGCGTCGTTAATAACGGGAAGAATTGCGTCTTGTAGAATTTGTCCACTCAATAGGAAATTGGATGCATTATCGGAGGTGACAGTTTTGGGCACTCTCTGGCAAAAAATCGTCTTAAAGCTATCAGGAAACCATTCATCGTTACGTTGTGTGTGAGTTCAAAATGAAGTAGTCTGGTCGTCGCACACGTGATGATGATGCCGTAGATCTTTGTCGTTCCTTCATGATCTCTTGCTGTTAGTGGCTCGAAATAGTCTACACCTACATGCTCGAACGGTCGCAATCTTCTCGCTCTCCTTTCTGGAAGGTCGCCGAATATTTGTAATGGAGACTATTCATCTTTTGACAAGGTACGCATTGTCGTATAACTTTCTTAGGGCCTTATGCTCGTCATCCAGAATCTTTCACGTGTCTTGGCTATGGTTTGGCTTGTTGCATTATGGAATGGGAGATGTGCCTCAACAAGTATTACTTCTACTGTTTTAGAGCTGATTAGAATTGGTTGTTGAGTTTCACGTGGCAGGTCTGCTTTGTTTAATCTGCCTTCGCATCGAATGATTCCCCATTCACCGTGATATAATTTCAAATGCTTGTAATCCTTCATTGATCGCGAAGGAAAATGCACTGCTTGGTGGTTTCGTATCAAAACTTGTAACGCGGCTTCTTGCTCTATGGCCGTTACGTACGTTTCTGTTGACATCGAGTGGAGTTCTGGGATATTCTTGTATATCCGGTCACGCAGTTCCTTCCGTACACAGGAGCTGGCATTGCTGATGAATCTGAGAACACGTGTGGTCGTTCTCTTTGCTCTTGCAAGTCCATTGAATCGCTTCCGGTCGAGCAATTCTTCGACGAGTGTGGTGGTTCCTGGTGTAGCTGTGGATACGTGTGCGCTTTGTATGCTTCGACATGCATGTCTGGCATGCGTCATAAGAGACGCAGTCTCTCTCGATGTATCGATTCGGTCGTGGAGCGTCCCTGTCTCGAGATATCCGAGTTCGGATGGGATTGTTTTCAATCCTGATGGCAATGTTCTTATTGGAGTTAATCCACTATCAAGAATGGCGAGTGAGTCTGAGCATCCGAGAAGGATTTGCATGGTGTTAAGATCTGGATTGATCGAGATCGTAATTCTATGATTCTCAAGAAATTCTGTGTCCTCTCGGTTTAGGCTGAGGCATTCTAGAGGCTGTGTAATCTTATCGATTCTAGTTGCCATAATGTCGTGCTCTGATCCAAAGGCATCCTTCAATTTCAACGTAGTGACTCCGCATGTCCTAGTAATTGGCTCAGGGTCAACGAATGTGTGGATGGTTAATTCGATGGAATCACTATCTCGTAGTTGAAAGCGATTGGCTAGCGCATTAGTAATGAACGAACGGTCAAATCCTGCATCGAGGATCACCTCCGTTAGTTCTTGTCTAGCCTTGTTGGAGTTGAATACTTCCGCCTGTCCTGCTAAAATTTGACTGTTGGGTGCGTGTCCTTGTGTGAAGAACAACGGTATCCTCAGGCCGCGTCTCATCAGAAATTACTATATTGTTTTTTGATGAACTCGGCTTCTTTTCCCCTGGAATGGTATTTGGTAATTTCGTAGGTGCGTTTGTTCTGTCGCTTGCAATACTTCCTCCTTTTCTCGGCCTGTGTTCGCTTGGTGGGTGTTGGTACCTACAAATGGAAGTATGGTGTCCGTGCTTATTGCAATTTCGGCACGGGCCTGCTTTACACTCGGGAAGCTGAAACAATGATGAACCACAATTGTAACAGACATTGCGAGTTTTAATAATTTGTACTCTTTCTTGTTGAGTTCTTATCTCAGCACAATCCATTGGTAGGTGTCCTGCTTTGTTGCAGTAGAAGTATGCATATCGTCTGCTTTGAATGTCTCTTCTTGCTGATTTATGTGTTTCGGTTTTGTGGTAGACCTCTCTTGCTCTAGTCACGTAGTTCGAATTCCTCCCTCATGTAATCCTTGACATCCTTCAGCAGTTCGCATGTTTTTGTCCCTTCTGCTCTCTGTCGTCCTTTTTGCCGAGCATACCGTTGAATCTCCTTTGTGAATTTTTCTAGCAGTAGTTGCTGTAAGACTAGAGTATCGATGAACTCCCATTTTTGTTGCAGTTGAACAACTGTCGAGTGGAGGGTTTGGCACAGTTTTTCCTGATCTTCGAGGCATTTCGTCTTTGCTTCTGTTGTACATAGTCTTCTTAACAAATGACGGACGAGAGCTTGCTTATTATCGTACTTTTCTTTCAGATGCTGTATTACTATCGAATAAGTACCTCGCGATATTTGGTACTGTTTGACGCATTCTGTTGCTTCTCCCTGAAGGGCGCCCAGCAAATAGGACATTTTTTTGGAGGTCGTCCATCTGGCGCGAGTGCACATTATAATTGAATGCTCCCCAAAACGCTTCCCACTCCCTTATGTCTCCGCTGAACTTTGGAATAGGGATGGGTGGTAGATTCGTCACAGGTGGATAGACGTCTGAGTCCTTTAGTGGGTTAGTCTCAGTGACTTCCAGGGTTTTTCTTAAATCGATGAGCTTAGAGAGGCAGCGTTCCGTTTCGTCGAAATGCTCCACTGTTTTTTCTACGTTCACATTGGCAGTGTGCTGCAGCTCCTCTTTTGCTTGAGTACTGGGGTTTTGCTGGAGTTGGTCTGCCATTATGGCATAAGCATCCAGCGCCGTCTGGACGCTGTTTCCATCGTGTTGAATAGCCGATTTGGCTTGTTCTATCTTCTTTTGCAGTGCAGTGATGTACTCGACCTGCTAGTTTATTCCGACGGTAAGTTTAGTGGAGTGTCTATTTCATTTTGACAGCTATTTAAGGTGGTTACGAGACGGTTGATTGCCATTGTCAATAGTTCATGGCGAGCGGACAAGATAGTTGTCATTGTTTCCCTTTTGAGAGTTAATGTAGCGTACTTGATGGTGGATTCCCGTGTTGAGGTTTGGCTTGTTTCGTTGAGTGTTTCTTGATCCTTTGATTTGAATCGGCTGGCGCATGTTCCTTTGAGTTCGAGTTGACTTGCCCAATGCACCAATGTAACGGCTCATAGCGCAAGAGTACGAAGAGCGTTCGCGGGAGTGAGTAAGGGTGAAGAATTGCTTGTAAAGTACCTGTGAGCAATGAAAGTATTTAACTTTTGTTAACAACAGCCCCTAATTACACGGGAATCAACGATAACAATAATGTAATAGCAATACAGGAGCTTAGAATTACACTTAATATCGCTACAACCTAAGCAAATGAATTTCTAAGAAAAGACTAAGCGAGAGAGAAATTACGACGGATTGGCAACGGCGATCTCCAAGTCGTCATCAGAAGCTAAATTACAGTGCCTGTTGGTGTGCCTGCGCCCAGGCGAGTGACGTTGGTCGTAGGGTCACGGCTCGGTTCACGGCGTCTAGTCCCCAAGCAATGGGACGTACCCAATAGCGTGTGTGGTGGTGTAACCGATGGATACAAGATGCCATATCTTGTGGCGTTGTGACAATGCTGTCTTTATCGACTTATAGAATGCATTTGTTAGTTAGGTAGAGAATTCTCTATCTGATAGAGGAATTCTCAATAAGTAATTTTAATCAAATATTAAAAAATGAAGTTGTTAATGTTTAAAACTGATTTTAAGACTCAAAATTAAAAAATGATATTATTTTTCGAACGACAGAATTAGGGTTTGCAGACAAATCAAATTTTCAATACCGTGTACTGTGTTACGTGAATTTTCCTATGGATAAAGTGTAACACACCAGTGGTGTTAATGAGCACAGTGTTTGTTGCGGAGATCGAACGTTCTCCCTGCAAGTAGCCCACTGCCTCGATTATCCGCACAATGTTCACATGAACGTATTTGATTGACCGCTTCCATATGAAAAGAAAAATTGCTTAGTTAGAGACAACTAAAACAGCGACAAGAAAACCTCTGTGCTACCGATTGGCAATTGTTATGGTGCTTTGTAGTTTGCTGACTGGTGAGAGAATAGCCTGATCGACGACGCACTCAATGAACAAAGTCTCGCCTCTGTAACTAACTAGTAGTTCCGCTGCGACAGGGAAAAGATCAATGTTTTACTTTTTATTTTCTGCCTACTACAATTTTCCCGGCACGTTATTCAGCGAAATACAACCACAACGTTGCTGAGATATTTGCAAAACTGAACTAGCTGAGAGACAGGCAGAACGAAGGACCCGCATGCTGTGGTGGTGAGCGCGTTACTCCCCGGAAAGGACAATAGAGCGTTCGTACCCCACCATAGACACCTGTGGTCCAGAGTTTTGCAATTATCTCGGAGAAAAGATCGGTCTCACCTAGACAGGGTGTACCACTTTGAGTACACCATCTTGTGGTTGCTAAGTGACTGCAGTACCGTCTGCGGTACTACCACGGTCAGCGGACTCTCGTATTGGACAGCAGTCACTCTTTCAACATTCAAAGTGACCTAGTAAATAAAGTAATGAACGTTTCTGAAGCAGCATAATTCCATTAGCAATTTTAAAAAGTAGAACTTTCAAATCCATAATGAGAACTCTGCATGCTTACCGTTACTGAGTACTTCACGACAACCGGGCTTCCTGAACAGCTGAACGATGTCGCAAGATCATACGGTAGTTTGAATTCAAATCGGAACTCAAACCTACCCATCAAAAAGCCTTTATTACAGTGATTCTGAAAAGCAAAATGTATTCCTGGTACTACTCGACGAGTACGTTGAACTCACCGCGTTATGATCTAGTTCAACCATGCCTAGCATTTCCTGCAAAGTACTGTAATGCCAAAGTTCTTTCTCCTGGTCCACGAGTACCCGCCGATTGGCATAGATGTGGAACTCCTTCAATGATATTCTCTTTGCCTACTTGAATTGAAAGTTATAAGAAAACTTTGCAACTTCATCGTGATGAGAGTTGAGTGCGAAAGAATATACAGAATGAAGATTGTAGCACAGTTTTTTAATTGAGGCTCAAATTGACAGCGCTCGAAACAAATTTTCCAATCCTTGTTTTGTAAGACTCATTCACACATAACGTATCAGATGTATCTATCATCTCTCCTTTACAAACAGGGTCCATTCGGACTCAAATTATTGGCTGTGAGGAGAATGGCCAGTCACAGGTTTGGTCAGAGTATCATCTCTCCCGGTTACACAGTGACCAACATTTTTTTCTCGCAGGTTAAACAGTTCAAAGTAACATTGTTGCCACAAAAAAGTTTCAAAAACGCGAATACTATAAAACCTTAGTTGTGAATTCCACGACGCAGTCTCCATACAGACGAGCTTTGATGTTGTCAACTGCAAGCGGCTTCGACGTAATGATGTACACTGAACCCTGGAGATCGTTGTCATTTCCATTTAAAAGAAATTCAGTCTGAACTATCTAGCATTTCATTGTTAGATTAGAGCATACCAGCGTATGATCAATTAGTCAACACTCCGGTTTCTGTTCTCTCTACCCAGAAATATCTAGGCCGCTCTCTAGTCTCTCCTTTCCTGATGACTTATGATGTTTCCAATAATCTTACCATAATGTTAACCTTTTATTTTCTGCTTACTGTAGTTTTTCACGACAGGGCATGATGTGAGATACAACCAAAACGATGCTGAGATGTTCGCAAAATTTCGATTTCGGGCCAGATTAAACCACGATTTCCCTATCAGGAGCTCGAGCATTACACGCTGCACCACGCAGGGCCTTGTTCCGTTTTGTTTTGCGAATACCTCTGCATCGTAGGGGTTGAATCCTATCATATTTTCAGTAAAGCTCCTCGTGGATAAACCTAGCCCATTTAGCTGAACGACGTGAACACTACATGGACAGCCATTTCTCAAAAAATACTAAAAACGTCGTGCAAAAACTGATATGTTTCGTGTCTTTCTTGCAGACCGAGACAACTGCTACTGTGCTAGAATGAATGAAAGGAAGCTTTGCTCACATACTCTCGATTTAGTTAATGATTAATTGGGATACGGGTGACAGACGACAGTCGTCAATGTTGATGACCAAGTTCAGATGACTTGATGACTTTTCATGACCCGCGGAATAGAAATCGTGCTAATTCATGGTCATAATGAAGCTTTTGTAGAAGCCTTAGTTTCAAGAACGCCAAGAATCTTTTCCTCGTCAAGAGCTTTGATTAACAACGGATCTTGTGAAGCAATGGATTTGATTAAGAACAATATGACCACTCATCTTCTGGCTTCAATATGTCCATACAGCAACAAGTAGATTCCTCTCGCAAATTGGACCCGCTCAATTTCGAACCGCAGTTTAACGATACACACGTGGAAAACCGGATTATTTATTTGAAATCCTTTACATTCACTGCTTTTTAGAGGATACGATTCGCTATAGGATAAGGGGACTAATGAGTAGCTTGTCAAGCCCCTGCAAAATAAACGAGGAACTTATTCGTTTGCGATAACTTCAAGTAATCTCATATGAATTGCTTGACGCTGATTAGAAGGCATCAGGAAACACTAGACTTCCAGAGTGCTAAAGCATCTTTTATCATCTGCAACAGATAGGTTGGCGAGGAGTTGTGATCACAACTACCATCGGTATCCAAGTTTATGAAGCTGTTCTGAGAACAATGAGTCGATAAAATAGGATCTCAAGAAGACAAATGCGACTGCTGATTGAGTGTGTGCAAACAGGCGGCCCAGGAAGGACGTTAGGGCAAATTTACGTCGAAACTTGCCGAAGAGTGTAAAACGAAGGCAGGAAACACACCGAGGGCTTCGTTACTACAAGGCCACTAACACTAGCGTGGGACCCTTCGTCGTGATGATGACTACTTTTCAAAGAATAATGGAAGAACACATTTGCAACTCCTACTCTTATCTCTTTAACTCCCGCCTTCCTATGCAAAACCACTGATTTTCAGACAAAAGAAAACCGTTCCTTCAGTTTGCTCCCCTGAAGCTCAGTACACGATCTTGTCGGTAAATATGTATTGCATCGGGTGGAAACATGATGCGTTGAAGTCCCAGAAAGATGTATCGTCAGTTATAAATGTCTGTATTGGCTTGTTGTTTCACCTGAGCCTACAGAAATTCGAACTACGGACTTATTTGAAAAGTAGCAATACATTTCTTGTGTGCAACAGGAGTGTTATGCATGGCAATGGCAGCTATTACCACCCCTTCCGTTTGCTCTTCGTGGGAACGTGTAGCGCAGAGGTCGGAGGCGCTCTGCAACACACCAAGCCTTCCATCCATCATGGGTCGGAAAATTAGTACCAAACTTGCCTGGGAGATAGCAGCACTGGCTCGATAAATCGGTAGCCCACCGCTTTAACTCCCGCCTTCCTATGCAAAACCACTGATTTTCAGACAAAAGAAAACCGTTTTTTTTCAGTTTGCTCCCCTGAAGCTCATTACACGATTGTTGTGTGATCCTTCTTGAAAATTCTTCCAGTCCTAGTGCCAATCTCGAAAAATCTCAATCCTTGAGTAGTCAAAGTGTTGTCCTTTTATTTATCCGTTTGCTCTTCGAAGTGTAGACGTTTCCTTGTGCTCCCATCAAAGGTGATGATTATGCGTTGGATGAACGACAACGACACAAGGAGGCGAAGTCCACCATAACTCATTCACGAACAGTATTCACCGAAGTACCAAACAAGTTGCAAAAACCACTTTACCTAGAATCTATCAACAAAGAACGGCTTCGAGTCTGTCGAAATAGTTGTTGTGTGATCCTTCTTGAAAATTCTTCCAGTCCTAGTGCCAATCTCGAAAAATCTCAATCCTTGAGTAGTCAAAGTGTTCTTGGCCTTCCAACGTAGGCTTCACGGATTCTTCTTAAAAGTTCGGAGAACTTCGTGATCCGAATTTTGCATTCTATTCCTCATTGTCATAGACAAATATTCACTTTACCTGTTAAAGAGGGGATATTCAATTTGGATAGAATAGTGGGAAAGAGAAGAAATTCTACTATTCACTGGATTGCATTTCCAAAAAAAGAACAAACAAACATCATTAAAACGATTGAAATTGAGCTTACACTGGTTCAAGGACTAATGATTTCAATTCCTCAGATGACTAGAGCAGTGATTCATATTTGCATTCTTCCACAGTTTACTTCCTACTTTTCACCTGGTAATGGGTGAAGTGTTTGAGAACAGTTTATAATTTGCCACTGGAATACCTATGACGAATATTAAAGCCACCTTCAGCTTGACTGGGTTCAATGCCGATTTGTGCTCTCCAGATCGTTCCCGTTAGTGAGTGATAGCCGATGGCACCACTAGGGTTAAAAAAAAACTTGCTGAGAGAAAGGCAAAACAAGGGTCTCGGTCGTGCAGTGGATAGATAACCCGTGAACTAGCGAAAGTGTAATTGCAGGTTTGAGGCTCACCTGGGGTTTCCAGTTTCGCTCATATCTCAGCATAGTTATGGAAATATATGGTTGTTTTGTTTAGAAAAATTCTAAACTTCATGTGACCATGAACTTTGTCCTATCCAAATATTTTGATGAAAAACCGTGCTCAAAATTTGAGCAGGAACATTTCTTTTCGACATGAGTTCAACTGTAGTACGAATAGTTCTGGTGCTACTGCTATAATCATGAGATCCATAATTTCAGACCAAATTTCATCGGTATGGTAAAAACAACCACTTTGCTTTTAATTATGGACATTGGTGGTAGCCATGTTTTGAATATCAGACCGACTACAGCGAAGGTCTCGCATGACGGAATTCCCTTCGCACGTGTTTTTGCTAACCTGCTCACCTTCACTGTTTGTCCAGGTATGTGAACGGCAAGGTCAGTCTTCACCTCCACACGAACATTTTCCATCGCTTTCCTGAAATCGATTCGCTCGATGTTGTACTTGGATCAAATGAGACTGCACACTTACCCAAACAGAAACTGGCGTCGGCAAAAGACCTGATGTGTCCGACTCAGTCGATAAAAAAGAAGTTACTAGTATTTGCCCGATGTACTTAATATTTCTTTCTTCAACGGATCTGTAAGGACCAGGAGGGCTTATAGATTCAGAAAAGCGGTAAACATGAGATGACTCTAGCTGAGAGACAGGCGAAACGAAGGACCCGCATGGTGCGGTGGTGAACGCGTAAAAAGGACCCCCGGAAAGGACAATAGCGCGTTTGTTCCCCACCGCAGACACCTGCGGTCCGGAGTCTTGCAAATATCTCAGCATCATTGTTGTTGTATTTCGCTTAGTACCCTGCGTAGAAGGCAGAAAATAAAAAGTAAACGTCATCACAAGAAGACTTTCACCACAGAAAAGTTTGTACGAACGAAAGAGTAACAAGATGCATCTTGTTCACGGCATTCCACTCAAACAGCTTATCCAGCAAAAAGTGACTTAGTGAGAGGAAACTTTTAAACGCCGTCGCAAAAACATTACTGAGTGGTGAATGTAGACAGTCGAAATATGTATGCAAATCTACATGTCGTTGATTATAAATGCCATAAACTACGATTAATATGCGCACGGACCTGAACAGCAGAAAGGTGAATAGTGCTTTAGTTGTCAAATAAACACAAGGTTCTGAAGCGGTGTGATTTACAGCAGAGCGATCGACTTCTCAACAACAAAATCATCGCAAACGTTGACCAACATCACCTCTTGTGGAGGTGTTCAGTGCAGCATTGAATAAGCTGAGTTAAGGAGCACGGAGTTCACAAATAGCGACAAGGAGTGTCAGTTTTCCACGAGCTGATAGAAGAACTACTGATAAGGCCACTGCAGACTGAAAAAGAATGGAAGCGGAAACTCCTGCTCATTTCAAAGACTCGTACCCGAAACTTTCAATTTTCGATATAAGTATAAGAAAAATAAAGGATAAAGCTCCCGGCGTTGATCAATCCCTGAGGAATGCGCCATGCATTCGACTTCATTAAGTATCGTTTGGAGGTGACTGAATGCACATCTGGCCATTAGAATGACTCACGTGGGTTACCGATGTATCGAACCAGTGCTACTATTCTCCTAAACAAGTCTGGTGCCAATTTACCAATCCTGGAAGGATGGAAGGCTTAGTGGGTCATGGGTGCGTGTATCGATTCCACGTGTGTGTTGCAGGGCGACTCCGACCACTGCGCCTCACGCGCCCTAGTATTATATGTATAAATAGTATAAAATGGATATATGAAAAGATATAGAGATAAAAGAGACATGTATGTCTTATAGAGAAAAACATCGCAAACTGAGCATGGCTCATTCGAGAGTGATACGCCACAGGGCAAGATCCGTTCCATGCGCGACGAAGACGCCACCTCGAAAACACGAGAAACTGTGTTGAGAAAAACTCGAGAAGAACACGAACAAGAACCATCGACTCCGATCATCGGCTCTGATGTAAACGAAAAAGTCGAGACGTTAGCGGAATAAACATCCTTATAAATCTCGTGTAAGCCCAATAATGTGTTGAAAGATCTACTTTTTTATATGTGGCAAGCTTTCATAAACCACAGAAGTCTCTGCTACCTCTGAACACACGGACATCCTCTTCCCGTTTCTGTCCGGGCACTACCACACGTGTGAGTGGGCGTCGCGTTCATGGGTAGGAAGTTACCGTTCTCATTCGAAAACGGTCGCCTTTCAGTCTGCGTAGTGCTTATCGTAGTCTCGTAGTAGCACTTCGGATCGGATCATTGAATTTGCTCAACGTTTCTGGTTACAACTTCTCTACTGAGCTTTCGCAATTTTTTCCTAGTTATGTCGTCCATTCAGGCAAAACTCACAAAACTCACAGTGAGGATTGGCAGAGCAACACAAATGTGCACGTGCTAAACATTAAAGTACCTATAGTGACTAGCATTTGAAGAAACACAATTGCACTATTTCTATTTGCAAGACAAAAGATGAAGAATGAAGCTTTCGTCAATGATCAATCTTCGAAGAACCCCAGAAAGATGGCAGTTCTGGTAATTTTGATTATGGAATCGAACCATTGATTGATGTATCTTCCAACCATTACGCTACATCTACTTCTTTCGTGATATACTGTTCAGAAACTTATGGAGATAAATGTGAATGATTAGGCGAATATGTATGATCAAAATCGACAGCTTCCACTTACTGCGTTTCCTTGACTGTCACTGGTGTTACTAAATGGCATTTACATTGTTCACTTGCACGGCGAAGGCACGTCTTCCTAATGGAGCACAACACTACGCATAGCAGGCGACTTGACGCTTCCTCATTTACACGCCTCTCTGGTGTTGTGGATTGTGGAGCACGGAGAGTGCTGGCGCCAGTTCAACAATAACATAGAACTCAACTCACTACCATAATTCGGTCTGGTCGATGACCAACACCTCATGTAGGGTCAGGTATTAAGAACTGACAATCACCTCGGAACCGCGTGCTGATGAAAAGGAGCTATCCTGCGCAGTCGCTGTTTCGTTGCTCTCACGAGATCGTCTAATTCGTTTCTAACGTCGGTCGCCCTTCTAGCAGATGGTAGTCGCAGGAGGCAAAAGTGATAACCAGATGGTAGGAAGGACAATTACATGAGGTCTGTACATCTATGATGAAACAAAACGGTATTGGATATCATGCACTTCGAATGGCTTCCAAGGAGTGTGGCTCCCACAATTGAGCATTAAATAGAACATTTTCCATGTTCGCCGCATGTGTCGCAGCAAAAAGATGACATGATTTTTGGGTACGGCAGCACACAAGGAGTGCAGCGAAAGCAGGCATCTAGGCTACGGTGTGGGTCAAACCCGGTATACTTACTGAAATTGTTTTCGCATTGTAGGATTACAACCTTTACGTTAATCTTCGAACAGCATGCCTATTGTAATCCAATAAGAGCGGTGGAATGCAAAACTGGCTGGCCAATTTTATCGCTTACAAATGACCAATAGGTTGAAAAGGTTGGCGACAAGCAGAAACAAATTCTACACATACTGAAGAAAAGCATATTATTGGCTTGTATGTTTCATATATCTACTAAGGCTGCATATAACGCAGTGGTTAAAGTGGCCCTGTGACCTGCGCGTGGTTGCTGGTTCGATCTTACGACTATGATTCACCCAGCCTTCCAACCTTCAGGTATTGGAAAACTGTTTCAAGACTTGTCCGAGAAAACAGCAAAACTAATATGATACATCGGGAGGTCACTACAAGTCAATTGGCTACGCTGAACGTTTTATCCCTTAACGTTTATCCCTCCCTCAGGGTAGCCAAGTCCTCAACTCTCTCCGGATCAGCAAATTGATGCTAGACTAATTTTATAAGATAAAAACAGCGATGTGAAACATTGGTAGACCCTAAAATGTCGTTCTGTAGACCAAATGAGTATTCGATCACCACAGCGATGAGAAGAACGGGATCGAACCCCAAGAATTCCATGAGGTTTGGAATACTTGGCAGATTAATGGAATAAATCGACACTGACACATGATAAGCTCAATGATCACGTTTTTCTTGTTCGTCATGAGAAAGAGCTATTGTTAACAAAAGCATTTCGTTCATGTTATTGGTTTATACGTGCACAGCTATAGGTAAATCACAGGCTTCTTACTACATGTCATAAGATTTTGGAAAGCTGTAAGTCGTTGCAAAACTGGAACGACGATGCACCATTCGCAAGAGAGAAGCCGTTTTCCTATTTTTTAACAAAAGACCTTCAAAAACTGAATATTTCTAAACTGTTCATCTGACAATATCACTGTCAGAACCAAGAAATGCCTTGGTTATTGGAACTTTTACAATAATGCCACCCTAACTATACCTAAAGGTATCGCAGATTCGCGATTCATAGGACAACGAAACATTATGTTCCATTCTCATGGCGAGTCCCTTCTGTCATAGGGTGTTCAATGTGCCAAATACAGATGGGGAAAGAACAGTTGTTGGAAAAACTCCCGCAGACCAGATTGGTCACATTTTGTTGAACAACGTTTGACTTGAGATCACTACATCGATTTAGTCGCAGAGCTTAAAGAGACGTGCACAGGTGCTTCCTGTTCCAGGTCCTCCACAATTACGATAACTCTCCTTGGCCGACGGCACGGTGCCCTCGCAGGTGGCCGGAAGCGCCAACGGGCAGCGCTAACCGTGGGCGCAGCTGCTGTGCTCTCCCATGTGGTACAGATCAATCGGTAGGTCCTTCGAGCGCACGAATTTCTGTCGCGATCTGTGCTGCTTGGCCCTCGTCAGTACGAAGATCATCCACGTTCTCATTCCAGTCCCTTTCCTTTTGTGCTACTCAACAAGTTACAGCAGTAATAAATGTTACCTTTCTCTGATATTTGTCAACTTTGTGTTTACTACTTCACATTTATCACTCCTTGGGCTGCAGTGAATCTAAACAGAGCTCACAGTTTGAGCGAATTCAATGATTTCTTTACATCTAGTGACTGTGTTCTCTAAAGTTTTGTGCTTGGCTAGAAATAGATGGACTCTGATATACCATTATCCCCATGCTTCCTTGCATTTTCTGACAGCTTTGCAATTCCCAATAAGTAGGATGGGAGTTCTAAGCTTGGGAAAGTTTGCATGTTAGAAGGTGAGTGGAACGAGACAGGTGGTTAATGATTGACGGAAGGGAAATTCCCTAGAAGTTCCGCCAAGTATACGCCGTCAACTTACCATTCTCTATCGACCATCCTACCGCCTTATCGAATCGACTTTCTCTCAACCCGTTTTTCACAGAGAACGCCAGCGCGACATGGCGGTCCCTTCGTTGGCAGCCCTGTTCTCGTTTTGCAATTTTGCAACTTTCCCAAGGTTTTTTCTTCACAAATTTAATCTTCAGACCCTAGAATGTCTCTTACACCGAGAGCAGAGAATAACTTTCGTTGATTTTAATCCATATGATTTTACTGAACAGCACGTCGAAGGTCATTTTACTTACTTTTTATGACAGTTAAAGACCATCAAACAAAACATCGTATGATTTTCTATTACTTTCCAGCCATCCTTTCCTGAATGATGGGAAGAAAAGCGACTGATACATTGGGCCGCTTATCTAAAGGATAGTTGACAGAAAACCAAAAGGAAACGATCGTTGGTACCCACGAAAAAGAAGACAAGCAAACACACTTGGTCGCTCATATGCTAATAGGCCCGTCTGTGAAATAAACAAATCAACAACGCTCGCGGCGCCCGCACCCGCCCATGCCTCCACTCCCTCCGTCTCAACTGCTCCTAGTTTTCCGCCGTCACACATCCTGCTCATTTTTCAGTATTGCAAGATAATTCTCAATAACAGAAAGACTTGAGGAATTGAGAGCATCATTATAGAAGAGAATTTCTCCGTCGCTTCAAGGCTATGCATGGTAGTAGGTATGCTATGTGCTGCGTTGGTTAACCAAACAACGATATTGGTAGCGGCCTTTCGAAGTGTTTTGAGCTTTTGTTGACTCTATGTCTTTGCTTTTCATATCCGCCCACTCAATAAGCTATAATTCATCATAGCGATTGGCCTTTATGGACTAATCAAGGCCAAAGGATAGGCTTCTGTACTTCTGTTCGCAAAATTTTTGCCGACGAGTGTCGGCAGTTGTACAAAAGCAGAAGGTGGGAAGCAGGGTAGCGATATCGCAGACGAACTGAATCACTCTGCAACCGACTGGATGGCAGCAAACATCACGGGCTGTACAAGCATCCGTTGATCATTTGCTTAGGCAATGGAGCCACACCATTTGCTTTCATAGGTAGGCGCAACACTTACACCGTTGTGTGTCTGGTTTCCTTGAACCAGTTCACAGAACTTGTAAACCAAAAAACGGGGAACCTTTCATCTCTGAAGTTTTGTGAATTTCACTTTTTTTGTCCTTCATTCTTATATCTGATCGACCCATTTATCTCGAAGCTGGTCTTTAACAAACTGCTTCCTATTTTTTTCCAGCTCAAATTTATTTCCATTTTTCCGATATAACTTTTTAACCTTTTCACTTGTAAATGGCCGCGTGTGGTGCAGTGGTTGGAGGCGCCACTGCGACACAGATGTGGAATTGGTCCTCGCACCCATTGCCCACCAAGCCCTACATCCCTCCTGGGTCCGCAAATTGGTACCAAACTTGTCTGGGAGGATAGCAGCACTGGCTCGATACAACGGTAAGCCGCCGCAAGTCATTTTAAAGGCCAGATTTGCATTCAATCACCTCCAACGATACTTAATGAAGTCGAATGCATGGTACATCCCTCAGAAATTGATTTACGCTGTGAGCTTTATCCATTATTTATCCTTTATGCTATCTTTGCAGAAATGCTCTCGAACAAAGTCAGGCAACTTCTAAGGTTAAACACTGTAGATGACGAGAATCACAGTAGTGACGGTTGGCTGGGGTTTATAGAACGACATCATTTTTAGATCCCTCCTACCACAACAAAAACAGTATTCTTTCATGAGGCTGCTTTTAGTTGAAATGATGACAGCTCTCTATTTCAGCCATTGACATTTTTATAAGTATTTTTCACCGGAAAGAATCAACTGACATCTCCAGTCACAATTTGCTTCTGAAAATCCTCTACTGATAAATTAATTTGCGATGAACCTACTATGACACGAGTTGCTCTGTTAGAATCGCTAGATTGACGAGGAATCCATGTTGATTGATATATTTGCCCCGGCATGAGTCATATACGAATCATGACGTATCGGGCATTTTAGTCGGCATGAGTCATACGTCCCATTCTCGTCCTTTTTTCATGCAAGTGTTTTTTGTAGGCTTTTTTATCCACTAGATAACGACTCAAAATTATTTAGCATATATTACGAATTTTGGACAAATTTCCTCGTCTGATTGAATTCCGCAACAAAACATTGGTGCTGGTGACGATGTCAAGATAAGATATCTTTGTTGAGAAGATAGAAGTACATGAGTCTTGCGATTATTCCTTGCCTTTTATGTCGACAGAACAACGAAGGCTGTTGCCAAGGCTCTTTGATGTTTATGCACTATGGGTTTGGCTGGTACGACCTGTATTTGATTCATAATGAAATGAAAAATGCCCATAATGAAAAATCAAGCACCACAGTCGGCGGTCTTTTGTTGAAGAAAAATTGAGGAGAACAACGGTAAAGTTAGGAGCACCGGACCACCTTAAAGAGACTTTCATGGGCGGCGAAGGTAGTTGAACCTTACGTCAACAAGCTGTATTTCTAGCGGAACACACGTTAGCATCACTTAGCTGCACTTCCAGAGGTTACACGCTATTCTAGAGACCAGTTGCTCGTATGACAAGAAAACGAAATGGAAGAAAATTCTGGTGGTATACACGCCTCAAAATAGGGAACAGAAGTATCCCAGGAATAAGAAATAACTCATACTTCCCATATACCTGATCGGTTTCTATAAGAGAACTAAAAATCTGGTAAAGTATAGAGGCCTTTTTGTCGCTGTTATTATCATAGATAAAAGATGAAGGTTATGCTCCTTACTGTGTAGTTTTTTCTTCCTTTTTCTTCTCTAGATAGAACAATTTTCTTCTCGTACTTCTCAGTAGTATCTTCCACAAAGGTGTTTTTTGGCTATATTATAATGTATTTTTCATCATTAAAGATTTTAGCGATGAGACTGAATCCCTCCTTAAGAGGGCCTCTGTTGCCATTGGTGAGTCGACTATCCATGCCAGTTCTAGGAAAATCGCCAAAGGTGGTGACGGCAGATGTAGCAGTGAGTAATATTTCGTCAGGTAGGCTTCGTAGATTTTCTTGTTTTATATATTCGAAGAGATTGCTTGGAATTTTTTAGGAAGCAGTGTCTTTGTTCATGGATTGGCTTCAACACCAACTGAACTACTGGAGGCACTATGTAGGCGCGTAGACAGAGATGAGCTGAAGAATATTCGCCTGATGCATCTTCTTCTAAATGGACATGTTCCAGTTACCAATAAAAAATATATTGGTGAGGTTTTACGCTACGTCCAAGTTGTAAAATGGTATTAAGTTCATCTAGGTAAAATATCGCTTTTCTAAAACAACTGTGTGCCGTACTAGGACCGATGTGTAAGTGACCGTATAATCGGTTCGCATCTTTTCTAGTTCAATAAATGACCGTTCTTGCCTCGTAGAGCTATTGAAAAATACTTATTTCTTAATAGAGCTTCTAAAAATAAGGCTTGACGTCAACTAATTAAGGGTTCTGGGATATAAGTATTATCGTTGAACATTCGAGATGCTATTAGTGAGAGTCGAGGAATGGAGTTGGCAGTTCTAGGGTAACTGTAATTGATTTGTGGACTATCGCTGTCGGATGGATCCATGTCGTCGAGTTCTGGACGGTGATGTTGCAAACCGATTTACTGCTCTGAGTGATGTGCCAATCGATCTGGCTCACTTGAACCAGTCCGATATTTCACGCTGGTTTTTCATTCGTTACCTTCGCAGTGCGAACCTTAAAGTTAGGTAGCTAAAAGGTTTATTTGCAGCATGTTCACATCATGCATGCGAGGTGCGAATATTTTTCATTAATATGAAAAAGGCACAAATATAAAAGATAAAGGGTAAAGCTCTCGTCGTTGATCAGTCCTTGAGGGATACGCCATGCATTCGACTTCCTTAAGCATCGCTGGAGACGATTTAATGTATACCTGGCCTTTACAATGAGACGCGGTGGCATACCGATTTATTGAGCCAGTGCTGCTATCCTACACGACAACTGTGGTACCAATTTGTCGATCTCGGAAGGATGGAAGGCTTGGTGATCCTGAGGCGCGGAGATCGATCCCATGTGTATTGCAGGGCACCTCCGGCCACTGCACTAGGCGCGCCCTAACGAAGCAAATGTATTTTTTCCAAATAGAGAAAAAACAAAAAAAAAACATGAAACTTTCTCTTTAACTGTGCTCTAATCTAGTGTATTATCAATTTAGCAACAGGACTAGTGTTAATAGTGTTTTTAGGCAAAATTCGGTCAAACTGCCTGTTCCTGTGTAATCACACCCGACCTCTAGTCAAAGAAGGTACCGAATGGCTTCATTTCCGTTCTTCTTCTGCTTTGGTTTTTTTTAAATCCATTAAAAGTTACTCTAAACATCGAACACCATTCTAATTGTAAAGTACGTAAAGAGATGACTAAACTTGATTACACTGGGATAATGAATAAAAAGAACAAAGCTCTCGGCATTGATCAATCACTTAGGGCTGCGCCATGCATTCGACTTCACTAAGTATCGTTGGAGGTGATTGAATGATAAGTGGCCTTAACAATGACTCGCAGTGGCCCACCAATGTATCGAGCCAGTGTTACTATCCTCCCAGACAAGTATGGTACCAATTTGCGGACCCAGGAGGGATGGAAGGCTTGTTGGGCCATGGGCGCGGTGATCGATGCGGTGAGCGGTGCCTCCAACCACTGCGCCACACGCGCGCTTACACTGGAATATGCCATTCTGATTGTTAGCTGACAATTTTCAGGATATGCTGATTACATCCCGATTTTCCTCTCCGACATGCCTAGTTACTTTTATGACAATTCCTTCCCTGTGGATGTTGCTTTAATGTCCGTCAGTTCACCAGGTTAGGTTTATCTTTTTCGTCTTGATGTCTTCGTAGTACGATGGATCGGCTAAGTGTGCACCATCAATAGATTTAACGCAAAGGTAAACCGATAAATTTCAGACAAACACGGCTTCTGCACTTTAGGAGTAAACGTAGACACTGCAAAAGCTGCTCTAGAAATGGCAAAAAAAGTGATAGGTTTGTTTTTTTTTGCTATAATTCATCCCACTTCCACTCGTAGCTGACGTCCTTGTTTCGCGAGTATCAGAAAATATCTAGTCAGTTAAGTAACATACGGAAACAATGTAGACGATATGGCTATAACAGAGGTGAACAAGCGACCGCAAGATGGTGCGCGAGGGGTGACCTCTGAGGCAGGCTGCCATAAGCTAGTGGTGTAATACGATGCGCAAGTGTAATACAAAATACAAACGTTATGGTATAGGAAGGAGGTTGACATGTTAGAAGACACATGAGAGGTTATAATAAAGTGCAGTGAGGCTAACATGATAGAGAGCGCACGTGGGGTCGTAACGCTACTATGCGGTTAGCACTAAGCATGCGGGCACATGTAAGGTCGTAATAGCTTCAATCTATCGGTGATTATTAGGACGGTGATTAGTGTACGATAGAATGGTGGTAATGTGAAAATAAGGTTTAACAATTAGAATTTACTACGTGAAATGGAGCGACATGATGGATGTGATAACTGTAACGACGCTAACCAAATGAACAGGATAATGACTCTAACCTGCTTAAATGCGCACTGGAGTGGGCGGTGTTTGGCGTAGCCTCTGAGCTTCCCCAGAAGGTACACGCCGACTATTTGCCTACTGCACAACGTTAGTCATTAGGGGGAGAAGCGCAGAGCAAAGGCTTCCGTGGATCAGTGTGTAATACGCAAGCACCTGGAAAAAGAAATCGTGGTTCGATCTGCTCCCGGGGTCCAAGTTTTATGAATAAGGTTCTTGTTCTTGTATTGATAACGGGTGACATTAAGGCCAGATTCGGCTACTAAAGCATTATAATTTAGCGCTCGTTAGTTCAAAAATACCACGCACTCATGGAAATTCTGTCGTACACCATTCTCATTTTGACTACATTGTGGAAAGCAATCATGCACTCCATGGAATAGCCAGCGACCAGACTCTATCGCAGGTTGTCTTCATATTTGTTATTTGAGAGTTTATTTTTCCAAATAGTATTCTTTTCGATAATATATCTAAACGGTTCGACACGTGTGATTTGAGAACACTACTATTTTTGATCGTCTAGGAGGAGATGAAAATCGGGCAACTCATCGCTGAAAATTTAGTGGACAACGGAGCTACACTTCAGCTTGGTAGGTGGTTTCTTGTCATTCATTGAACTGAGAAAATCCATCGGCGTTGCTGAAAGTGCATAGAGTTGGTCTAGCTTAGGGCCAATTATCCGCCTTCAAGTTCGTAACGATATCAATCGATTTCAATTCATACATCCAGCAAGGAAGTAATTTTCACTTGAAGCACGCATATCTCAGCCCATAGTAAACTTCATCTATTTGTTTAACAAGCAGTGAGATGTATAATTTTTAATGACAAAGCGCAAGTTTTTCTAACCTATGAAGACGAAGTTTCTGTTTTATCGACTCCACAAGGCGTTTTTTTCTTCATTTTTCGTTGGAATTCGCATTTCGGAAACCGCAGCGATCAGGCAGGTTAGTGGGATAAAAAAATGTCTATTGTGCAATTGTCAAAAACCCTCATCGTTGCGAATGTTTTAAGGGATTAGTGGATGTATCCCGTGAATGTAAAAGTTAGCGCCTGTTCGGCTAAATTTATCTATCTAGACACAAGGAATTTATGGTTTATTATGACTTGGAGGTCAAGCAATGAACCAGTTTCTAACCAGAGCATTGTCATTTGCGAGCAGATTTGCATGGGTGCATGGATAGGGGAAAAAGAGAAAGTAAAGTCTTATCGCCATTCCCAAGAGATTCAGCACCCTTTTCTCAAAAGTTTCCTTCATTATTACAATCCACACTTTAAGGTATCGGAGCCATCCCAGATTCGACACTCATTTCTATGAAACAACACAAAGATTTGGGAATTCACACGGAAATGCTGGGGCACAACGTAGTTGATCTTATCGAGCTAGGAGTTGTTAACAATACGAAGAAGACAGTCATGCCTGGAAGGGTGATCTATCAATATTCTAACAGATTTCTCACTTCTTCACAATAAAATGCGAACGAAAATGACACTCTTAACCTTTTTTATTTACTGCCTATTCTTTTTAATGGCAGGGTACGTTACAAAATATAATTTCTATAATGATGAGATATTTGCAAAACTTCGGACCGCAGGTGTCTGCAGTGGGGAACGAACGCGCTATTGTCCTTTCCGGGGAGTAACACGCTCACCACCACACAATGCGGGTTCTTCGTTTCGCCTGTCTCTCAGCTAGTTCTATCGATCACTTTCCATCAGCAGTCACCCATCTGCGAGATTGATCTGGGGAGTCCAAATCGGCACGCGAAACGAAGGACCCGCATGGTGTGGTGGTGAACGCGTTACTCCCCAGAATGTTTTGCAATATCTCAGCATTGTAGAAAAGGACGTTAATGTAAATCATTTTCTAGGTTGTAACGAGTTTTGCATTCGGTACTCAAAAGTTTTACGAATATCTTCATGATAATTCCATGTTTCGTGAGTCTAACCTTTAAAATTACACGTATCTCATTGTTTCCGTCTCACTGTTTCAATTCACGAATTGCCAACGGTGTGTCAGATTTTGACTGCTGCGGCTGGACGAACCGTGCAGAGGTTATTCGGTCCAATTCGAGGATGACATCCATAAATTCGGGCATAGAAATTGATATCACTGGCCAAGTTGCCTCCGATTCGATTGGAACGGCGCTCTATTCAGGTTTTAATTTAAACTTTCCGTTTTTCTCTTTTGGCATTAATCAATCCTTGAGGAATGCGGCATGTATTCAACTTCATCAAACATCGTAGAGGTGGTGGAATTCGCAATGGTCTGTCAATGTACCAAGCCAGCGCTGCTATCCCCCAAGTCAAGTCTGGTTCCAATTTTTCTGCTGCGTACGAATCAAAGCTTTGTAAGCCTGTGGTACGGGATCCCATCAACGATCGCGTTTTTATTGCATGGCATCTCGAACCACTGAGCTGCACGCCTCTCCATCGCAGTTGTTAGCAGTACACTACAGCCAATACATGGGCCTTGTTCCAATCCCGCATTTTTTGCAAAGCCTTCTTTGTGCCCGGTGATTCATTTCTAGTAGGTTGACAGAACACAACATTATCGGAGTAACATTATGGTTAAAGGGAATAGGTGGCCCATGTTTCTACTTTACCATCTTAGTGACGATTTTCATAGGCATGGCTTTCCCAGAGTTTCGTGATCCACAAAAGTTCAGATTGTGCCAACCAGTCAGAGGTTCTCAAAAATTTCTTTTTTGCACTAAGTTAGGTATCCTAGGTGAGGATTTTACACAATTGTACAATAATCCTACAGAAAACGAAAAATATGACGATTTTTTTCCATAATGCAGTGAATGTGACGTGAACGTGACACTGAAACTCGAAAAAAATCGCGCTAAAAATACAGGGTTGTTTGTCCTCCACGGAACTGATAACTGCCTCTAGACATGGACAACACGTGGATATGAATCTCCCAGAAGTATGGCTCATATGTATATCTGCTATATTCTTTCAAACAAAGATAGAGCTAGCTTTTTTGAAATGACGAGTGATAGCATCCTTAACTGATTCGAAAGCAAATTGTTTTAGAAATGGGTAAAAATTTTTGGTCACGCAGCAAAAGCGTGGCAAACGCTATGTGCCGAGGTAATTTTCATTGAGTCTTTAGTCGAATATAAATAGATCAGCGATGAAAACTCAACGATGGTGAAAACATCGATGAAAATGCTAGCTTTTCTATTTCTTATATGACCCGTCTTCACGTCTGCTGGGCGGATCCCAGCAGTTCTCAAATTCGTTTCCTCGTATCCAATATCCACGCAAACCTTCCAACTTTTACGTGTGGCTTCGGTTGCTGTTTGAGAACTTTCATTTCATCTTGAATGTCGTAGAATGCTTATCGAGTCGATTCTCCCTGGGTTCCTGAGAGAGCCGGGCTGGAGCATTGCCCAATGGATTGCACAGAGTGATTTTTTCCCGGAGAAATCCGGCACTAATTTTTCGACCCCGGAGGAATGAGAGGTTTGGTTGACTCTGAGCGGAATCCGATCTAGCATTATGCTCGTGATGACCGACATCATGACCGCTGTCCTATCCACCCTATAATTGAATAAATGGATAATAAATGCTAGTTATTACAAAAAAATCACTCATGATCTCAGTCGTCGGTGTTGAAGAGCACTTAGAGAGCCATTTTCAACGATTTATGAAAACGATTATGCTGAAAGCAGTAGTAACAAGGGAAAGTCCAACGACATATTAACATGTTCTTCAAATATACAGTTTTTCGGTAATAGATGCTTTCGAAGAAGATGGACTAGGCAAATCTCTGTGTAACGCGGATTTTCTAAGGTTTGCTCAGCCACTTTCCTCCTTCTAAGCTAATTTTAGTCCACGGAAAATTTGGACAACATAATTTGGCTCGCGAAGTATTACTTAAGAGTATGAGCTGTCAGAATACACACATGCTCGAATACGCATATAGGGCCAAACATCAGTAATCTGGTCACAGCACGAACAAAAAAATTCTCTGTGAAGGCTAGAATGTCGAAGTAGCTCTTCAGGAAACCAGAACTACTACGCGAAAGTGTGAGATGATTCAGAAAAACTGGATTAGTGTAGTTATAGGTAATAAGGTGTATCTACAACTGGTATTGCTTCCCAAATGTTATTGTGATATCTGTAGGGGAAGTGGTATATAGGGAAATGTACTACAACTTTCGTGTTAAATTAGGGTGTGCGTACATAAGTGTGAGATGACCAATGTCATATTTCTGTGTCTCGTGATTTCCTGCTCTTTAATGAACGAATTCGTTAGCTTTTGTTATGAACAGCTGCATATATACCTTAAGGATTTGGTGGACAAACTGACTTCGTAACCGCTACTCCTACGGCATATGATGGATTGGGGAAATCCATTATTGCATTACCGTCTAGAACCAGCAAGGGACAGGCTAGAATTACGGTTGCTTTGACTACGGTAGGTGTTTTCAAAAGAATCACTAAGAAAAGTTAGTGGATGGTTAATGCAAGCATTAAGGTGCAAATGTGATATCCTCTGATTTTAGGGAGCCGGTGTAGTAACGACACGAGGACACACTCGCTATGTAGTCACCGAGCAAGGCATCGCCAGTCTCGGTGGAAAGAACGTCCGACAACGGGCTTACGAGTTAATTAAGATCGCTCACCCGGACGATCGAGAGCAATTGGAGAAGGCCTCTTTTGAAAGGCTCAAATGCATGCCTTCACCTGATTAATATAGAGAGAGGGAGATTTATAAAGCGTTATATCATTATCGTTATATCTTTATCTTGAAGTCTTCTCCTTAAGCAGCACGCGTTAATTATCTAGAAAATAGCGCGGAAAGTCTTAGATGAGATGCCACTTATTCAAGTCCAATGGAAAGCATTTCTAAGCGGTTCGTCGTATGGCTGGAATGCCACATTTGGGACTCAATAACAAAAAATAACGGATTTAGAAGTGAAGCCTCCTATATTGAAAAATAAAACAAGGGCATGGTTTTTTTTTGTGTAACATTACTTACTTGGATACTTGGATGACCCGTTTTCACTGGTTGTATGGGCTCCAGCATATTTTCCATTCGTTTCTGTATTGCGCAATAGTCGTCCACAATGGTAGTCTGCTTCGAACATGGTGACGTTCACTAGGACCATTCCATAGTTTTGAAATCGTTCTCATCTGTGAATACCGATGGTTCACGTTATCCAAGAACACGTCTGTCCGTTTGTTTGGATGATCTTCCAAGTGTATGCATGCATTTTGCTGGAGTCCACTCCACTGTTCTTTTCGTCTATCTGTCACTGGTTCTTAATACAATATGACCGGCCTAATTGGGTTTCGCTATTAATGTATATTTTCCTGTTTCCCGAAGATGGGATAACTTTCGAAGGTCTGAGCTGTAAGATGTTGTGACCTGTTTCTTAAATTTCAGAAGGAATCGCTCAAGCGCTCTGTGAGTAGTGCGAAGCATTCCTGACGTGGTTGAAGTAACCCACGTTTTTGCAGCACAACAGAGCGCTGGGAATACCGTTGAATCGAATAGGTGAGAGCGGATTGCCAGGTTCCGAGGTAGTTTCCAGGTATTCCCAGGTATTCCTAGGTAGTCGTTCAAGGTACGGGTAGAAGGAGGTTTCTGTAATCAGAGAACCATCCAGTTCGATTTGTTCACCTCTGCACCATGGATGAACTAGGCTTTCACCGTACTTATGCGCAGTCCATTCTTTTTCCTGCTTCGTTGAGTTCACGAAGCATGGTCTCTGCCTTGCTGATACTCCTCAAAAAGAAACGATCTTTCGCGAAACGAATATCTGATAGGAGTAATTCCCACGGCTGACTTTCTATTAACCTCGGCATTGATCAAGTAATTCTTTATAGAAAAAAAGCGGCGAGTGTGTAAGGACTCTGTGTTCAATATGATTGAAATTTTGGTTTAGCGTTTTCTCTGTTTGGTTATGGAGGTGCTTGGCCGAGTAGATTGCAGTCAACTTGACCTTTCCAGGCTCTGAGGAAGGCAAATCCGCCGAAACGTCAGCTCGTGCGTAAATAAAGAATAAAATAACACCTCGCGTTTGCTCAACAAGAGTATAAAGAATCTGATAGTTTTCCACCAATCTACCTTTCTCGTCTTAATCGAGTGACTTCACTATACACTGCAATTCGGCAATATAAGATTTGGCGATATTGTGTCGCCTTGTCGAAACCTTTTTCCTAGGGGTATGGTGAAGGGTCGCTAAAAATGTTGCATATTTATGCTGCACTTCCGGCCACAATCTGCTAGTGTTCTTACACAGGGGTGGTCCACTTCTTCGCCGACGTGGATTGCATTCATCACGACGCTGTCAAATGCTTTTGCGTAGTCGGCAAAGGTGTGGACAAAGGGCAGATGGAGCTCCTAACAGACTTCTATGACACTTGATACGGTTTGCATGTGATCTATGCAGCAATCCCTGTCGGAATCCTGCTTGCTCAACTGGCTGTGCTTTATCCAAGGTGTTCGATATTTCGATATGCGTAAAAGGGTAATTTTCGTGAACAGCTTGTAGATACATTGGACGGAACTGATGAAGGTCCCTTCGGTTAATTTCTTGGGAAAGATGACCATTCGCCAAGTCTCCCATCGGTTTGGGATTTTCTTGTTCTGAAGATAAGATGCCATGTGGATTGCGAGAAGTACGTGTAATTCGTGACCATCAGTTCTAAAGAAGTCCGCGGCGATATTATTAGGTCCTGGAGCTGTGCCTCTCTTCATGCTTTCTGTCACAAATCGAACTTCAGAGGTTAGAATCTCGGGTGGCTTCTCACCATCAGGGATTTCGGAGTCCGAGACGGAGACTGTGGAGCGGAAAAAAATTGGCATAAAAGTTCTTAGTTATCAACTCCATATCATAGCGCATTGTAGTGACAGTCCCATTTTCTTTTTACTTCTGTTTAGCAAACACAAGGTGTTATTTTATTTTTTTATTTACGTACAAGCTGAAGTTTTGGCGGATTTCGCCTTCCTCAGAGCCTGGGAAGGTCAAGTTGACTGAAATCTACATGGCCAAACACCTCCATAACCAAACAGAGAAAATGCTAAACCAAAATTTCAATCACATTGAACACAGAGTCTTTGCACACTCACCGCTTTCTATGAGCCTTCCACTTAATATGTTATGTGGAGACCAACCGCGCAGTGTTCACATGGAAACGTAATGTGCCCGTCCCATCAAAATAGCAGTCTTATATACTGCCCAATATCACGCGTGATAATGAGGCATTCCTCCCTGCTGTTCATTTTCGGATTCTTGGAATTAATCCAGAATGCCTCGAGAATTTTACGCACTTGTGTTCTCGATTTTTGCCCGAGGATCGTAACCTCTACTTCAAAATCTTCTCCGTTATGTCTCTGC
>MQTX01000285.1:275-23979 GCA_009735665.1 Angiostrongylus cantonensis | reverse complement strand
TTCTTTTTACTTCTGTTTAGCAAACACGAGGTGTTATTTTATTTCTTTATTTACGTACAAGCTGACGTTTCGGCGGATTTCGCCTTCTTCAGAGGCTGGAAAGGTCACGTTGACTGCAATCTACATGGCCAAACACCTCCATAACCAAACAGAGAAAATGCTAAACCAAAATTTCAATCACATTGAACACAGAGTCTTTGCACACTCACCGCTTTCTATGAGCCTTCCACTTAATATGTTATGTGGAGACCAACCGCGCAGTGTTCACATGGAAACGTAATGTGCCCGTCCCATCAAAATAGCAGTCTTATATACTGCCCAATATCACGCGTGATAATGAGGCATTCCTCCCTGCTGTTCATTTTCGGATTCTTGGAATTAATCCAGAATGCCTCGAGAATTTTACGCACTTGTGTTCTCGATTTTTGCCCGAGGATCGTAACCTCTACTTCAAAATCTTCTCCGTTATGTCTCTGCGTCCTATGCGTGAACATAGAGCATTTTCTCTGTTTGGTTATGGAGGTGTTTGGCCATGTAGATTGCAGTCAACGTGACCTTTCCAGGCTCAAACCAAAATTTCAACCACAAAATTTCAAATTTCAACCTACAAAGAATTATTCCATCAATGCCGAGGTTAATAGAAAGTAGGACGTAGGAGTTACTAAAAGATGTTCCAGCAAGATACTTCCGACTTGCAAAAGAAGCGCTGTCACTAAGGCAAAAGATCATCTTAGCCCGACAGGCGATACACTTTCTCCGCCGCTGCCTTAAACATCAAGTTGTTCCGAAATTCATAAAACGAAAACGCCTACACGAAATGTGCGGACTGCCAGAGGATTGCCTCCGAGTACTGGACATCGAATTACAAGTACTACGCACCTGTCTGCGAAGCAAACAAAACTAGATTTCGCCAAGTGGAAGAAGTGCGAAAAGAAGGAAAACTATTGTGCTCAGTATTTGGAGGATCGTCTTTGGAGGAGAATAGTGGGTGGGTCAGTGTTGATTTGCAACTCTATTAGGTCTAATGCTAAAATAACTTTGCGGAGAAAATTCGATGACCTTTTGAGTAAATCGCACAACACGGATTCAAGAGCGCACAGAAATACCGCTAACGAACATGAAACAGGTCACAGTAGGAAAAATAATGTGCAAGAAAATTCGAGGCTAACCGTGTTGGGAGGCATGACTCTTCCTGATGGTGCGCGCTCGTTATTAGAATTGGGACCGAGTTTCTCACCATCTGAACCCATTTCTAAGGTAACCTTGCGTAGGGTCGCATGTAGTTTACATGAGCTTCAAGATAGACTCCGCAAAAAGGCTAGAGATGAAACTCGAAATAGGTGTGAACAGCACCAAGTGGGGGCCTTACCAATAACACCATTTCCTCAACCGTTCTTTAGACAAAAAGAGCCCAATAATGAAGTTGACGTTAGATTTCGGACGTTTACTAATGAAACTTTCAAAGTCCTTAATCACTATGGCGCGAAGAGATACTGCTCCAACCTCACTGAAATGCAAAAACGTGGTATGCGGGAGGTACGAGAGCTGATAAGATCGAAAAAAATAAGGCTATCCGTTAGTGATAAGGGTGGAGAGTTTGTTGTAATTCCCCATCAGTTAGATGTAGACATAACGAAAAAGCATCTTGAAGATGCTTCACTTTATCGGCCACCATCCGAGAAGGAGCTTAAAAGTAAATACCGAAAATTGAACCACGAATGGGCCAAAATGGCAAGCGCTGCTGGATTAAAACCATCAGTTATCTCTCAACTTAAAGTTGACTTACCAACATGTTCCGTCTTGTATTTACTTATAAAAGCTCATAAGTTAGTATCCAGCGATGACCTAGCGTACATCTTGAAGTAACTTCCACGACCGACTTTCTATTAACCTCGGCATTGATCAAGTAATTCTTTGTATTCTTGTTGAGCAAACGCGAGGTGTTATTATTATTCTTTATTCACAAGTAAGCTGACGTTTCGGCGAACTTCGCCTTCTTCAGAGCCTGGAAAGTCAAGTTGACAGCAATCTACACGGTCAAACGCCTCCATAACCAAACAAAGAAAACGCTAAACCAAAATTTCAACCACAAAATTTCAAATTTCAACGTAAAAAGAATTATTCCATCAATGCCGAGGTTAATAGAAAGTAGGACGTAGGAGTTACTAAAAGATGTTCCAGCAAGATACTTCCGACTTGCAAAAGAAGCGCTGTCACTAAGGCAAAAGATCATCTTAGCCCGACAGGCGATACACTTTCTCCGCCGCTGCCTTAAACATCAAGTTGTTCCGAAATTCATAAAACGAAAACGCCTACACGAAATGTGCGGACTGCCAGAGGATTGCCTCCGAGTACTGGACATCGAATTACAAGTACTACGCACCTGTCTGCGAAGCAAACAAAACTAGATTTCGCCAAGTGGAAGAAGTGCGAAAAGAAGGAAAACTATTGTGCTCAGTATTTGGAGGATCGTCTTTGGAGGAGAATAGTGGGTGGGTCAGTGTTGATTTGCAACTCTATTAGGTCTAATGCTAAAATAACTTTGCGGAGAAAATTCGATGACCTTTTGAGTAAATCGCACAACACGGATTCAAGAGCGCACAGAAATACCGCTAACGAACATGAAACAGGTCACAGTAGGAAAAATAATGTGCAAGAAAATTTGAGGCTAACCGTGTTGGGAGGCATGACTCTTCCTGATGGTGCGCGCTCGTTATTAGAATTGGGACCGAGTTTCTCACCATCTGAACCCATTTCTAAGGTAACCTTGCGTAGGGTCGCATGTAGTTTACATGAGCTTCAAGATAGACTCCGCAAAAAGGCTAGAGATGAAACTCGAAATAGGTGTGAACAGCACCAAGTGGGGGCCTTACCAATAACACCATTTCCTCAACCGTTCTTTAGACAAAAAGAGCCCAATAATGAAGTTGACGTTAGATTTCGGACGTTTACTAATGAAACTTTCAAAGTCCTTAATCACTATGGCGCGAAGAGATACTGCTCCAACCTCACTGAAATGCAAAAACGTGGTATGCGGGAGGTACGAGAGCTGATAAGATCGAAAAACATAAGGCTACCCGTTAGTGATAAGGGTGGAGAGTTCGTTGTGGTTCCTCATCAGTTGGATGTTGAGATAACGGAAAAGCATCTTGGGGATGCTTCCCTTTACCGTCCGTCGTCTGAGAAGGAATTTAAAAGTCAATACCGATAGCTAAACAAAGAATGGGTTAAAATGGCAACAGCGGCTGGGTTAAAACCATCAGTTATCTCTTATCTTAAAATTGATCTACCAACATGTCCAGTCCTGTACTTACATATCAAAACCCATAAGTTGGTATCCAGCGATGATCTCGCGTCTACCGATCCATCATTGTTTAAGGTTAGACCTATCACTAGCTGTGCAGACAGGCCAACGGATAGGATAACATGGTTTTTAACCCTAATATTTACCCAGTTGTTGAGGTACATTCCAGCCTATCTAACGAACACCCAAATGTTCCTGGATCGTCTACGTAACGCGCAACCCAACAACGCGTACGTGATGGGGTCCTTCGTCGTCACCGCCCTCTATACAAACGTGTCGAATGACTCCCCTATGCAAGCCATTCGCGAGCTCCTTATACAACATGAAGGAGCAATAAACATGTATGGCTTCTCGATTCAGCAGCTGATGACATTCTTAAAGGAGTGCCTAAATTGCTCAATCTTCAGATGGTACGGGTCACGCGTGATATTGGGCAGTATATAAGACTGCTATTTTGATGGGACGGGCACATTACGTTTCCATGTGAACACTGCGCGGTTGGTCTCCACATAACATATTAAGTGGAAGGCTCATAGAAAGCGGTGAGTGTGCAAAGACTCTGTGTTCAATGTGATTGAAATTTTGGTTTAGCACTTTCTTTGTTTGGTTATGGAGGTGTTTGGCCATGTAGATTTCAGTCAACTTGACCTTCCCAGGCTCTGAGGAAGGCGAAATCCGCCAAAACTTCAGCTTGTACGTAAATAAAAAAATAAAATAACACCTTGTGTTTGCTAAACAGAAGTAAAAAGAATTATTCCATCAATGCCGAGGTTAATAGAAAGTCGGAGGTGGGAGTCCCATTTTCGTTCATCAGGGCGGATGGTGGGACATAATAGTCGCAACAACCCAGCGGCAATTCTTCAGACTAGATCGTTTTTGAGTAAATCCTCCTGCGAAGATCTCCTACAACTGCCATTTATTATCAGCCGTGTTAGGTGTGTTGCAGTCGAACAGCGAATTTGTATAAAGACTTCTCATTGTAGATTACTTCCTCCAACTGGTTGTAAAACTTGTGCGATTCGCTCTCATCAGCTGTCAACAACTTATGACTGAAGCGAAAATATTAGGTGTTACCTACGTTTCTAGAATCGAAAATAGTAAAGAAAACAAGTCAATTCATAGAATACATTCTTTGCAAAGGAGAAGGAATTGAAGTAGACGGTGCTTTCACTGCGAATAGCACATCGTACTGCTTCGATTTTAAAGCTCTTTTGCGACGTCGGACGCATAGTTGGGATGTGGTCAGCACCTTAACGATGTCGAGGACTACGTGACCTGTCTGAATAGCATTAGAGCAGTGTCTTAGTAAGGCAGATTTTCCACGTATTCAAGTATTCTAATCATGGTTCTTTTAGAACAAATACAGGAGCCATTTCCTTACTTTCTAATGGTCCCTTTTACAACCATCTCGCTAATAAAGTTGTATGCTTATCTATAAATTACGTTTTTGGGTCGTCTGAAAAGTTTCGCAATCTTTGAAAAATGGTTCCAGTAGAATATTATGGAGGTGGTGCTAAATTTCACTTAATAAGATTTCCGCTATTTTCTTCCATGATGTTTCGCCATCTTTCAGATACCTGAGGAATTCACTCCTCGTAGAACGTCTAGGGTTTATTGCAGAAACATCGTCGCAGTGCTTTTTCACAATCTTGGAATTTTTGAGTTACCCACCTTCGAAGTTAGTTTTATAGCAACCCAAATGTAATATCGTAAACGAACTGAAGCAGCCCATCTACACATAGTCAATAGTTTTATGCCAACATTAATAGACAAACGCAGTCCGGCACTGTCATTACGAAAAACAATGTTACGACAATCACCTAGTTCTGATCGCTTCATTTCAATGAGTGCCTTGAAATCTGCTATTTTAAGATTGTGTAACTGTGTGAAGGTATCTAATTTAAATATTACTTTTTTTATTATTAGATGACCCATAACAATATGCGGATTCCAGCTTTTCTTGCATTGGATTCGTTCCCTCGCATCCACAAAGGTCTTCGAACTTTTTTTCCGTCTGAGATCGGTTCCCGCATGAGGACTTTTTGGTTTTCGTCAGGAGTGTCGTTGAATACTACTCTAGTTGAATCCCCCTGGAATACTTAGATAATCGTGCTAGGGTGTTCCTTTTCCACATGCATCAGAGCAGGTGAGTTTGTGAGGGTGGCAGATGGGGAGATTGGTGATACGTTTGAATCCCGACCTCCGAGGGGTGGGACAGGATGAATGGCTAGATCGGCCAGTGTCGAACCAGCGCCTGGCTTAGCACTGCGTTACCCACAACCTGTTAACCATTTTAAATAAAGGTTACTTATTGCAAAGGTTCGCTGTACTTCATCACTGTATTACTCGCCGCACTTCACTCGCTCTGAGATTGGATGTCCAAAATCATTTCAGAGTGCTCAGTCGACTTCTTCAGATGGCTCTTTTTATTTCGCAATGCTTAGGACCGTGATACTTGGTATTTAGTAAGAACTTCCTTCACTTCAGTTCTCCTTTGTGGTCTTAATTTGCAACAGAAATACGCTAGAACACCACCGCTTCCTTGAAACTCAAATTATTCCGTCAGAGTTTCACACTCTTCGAAACCGCTATTTCCAAAAACATCCCTTTGTAGAATAAAACATCCGGCAATTTACGAGTTATACTTGAATATTCAATAAGTTAATTTTCATGAGAGGTTGATTATGAATTTACCGATCAAATACCATATTGGACTAGTTCCGTTGCATTTCAAGAGGTCAGTTACTAATTCGAAGTACTATCTATTAGGAGGCTTTTACTAAGTTCTAGTTTTAGAGGAAAACACTGCGTACTTGGATATTCGGATACTTGGACAGTCCTTCCTCATTGGTGGTGCGCGTGCCAGCATATTCCCAATTTTTAGGAGTTTTGATGGTCTAGCCATCGTGTTACCCAGGAGTCCCGAGATCAATTTGGTCAAAATCTGCTCCTGATCGTCACCACCACAGGTAGTCGCCGCCCTTGTGGATTGGAGGAACATTTGCCATCACATGACTAGTTTGATACCAGGACGGTGGTGGATGCTGGTACTGGTTTACTCTCAGCTGGGTTTCCTAGTGGAAACGCCAGACTCCTCGAGTTGCGAGACCTTGCCAGTGCCAGTGGGATGAATCTGTCCCCTGTACATCGCAGCCCCACATCCAGGAAGACATCTGAGTAACGCTGAGGTAGTATACTGTTGAGAGGAAACGTAACTCGTTAGTGCAAGGCGGAGACTCGTAGATAGAAGTGGTTCCCATCGTTTCTCAGGAAACACTATGTAGTGAATATTACCAAATTATGAAAATTATTAGTTAGTCCAGGTGTTACAAAATCGCTTACCGATATTCAGAATTACCATCGTATTATCGAAAACGTTGTTCTTTCTTATTTTTTCGTAGAGCATACGTGTCTGAGATGGAAATTATAAGGAAGTACACACTAGAATTCTGAAGACATAGAGAGGAGCCGTGAACAAATGCATGTGTTGTGGAGTTTTCCAATTCACATAACCCATCTTCACATATTGTGCAGATCTCCTCCTTTCTTTTATTCGGGTAATTGTCTTGCATATTTCATGTACTGAGGTGTACGCATTTGAAATGGGTTCAACTGCTGCTCGAACGTTTTTGGCGTCTTCATAAATGCCGTTGAATTCCACCAGATCATTCTCGTTGACGGGCGATGGTTGATGGCACCGCTAGGATAGAAGACACTGACAGGAAGTCAGAACGAGGGCTTCAGTAGTGCACTAGGTGACACATGTATGTACGGAAAGGGTAATCGCGAGTTCGATCTGACCTGATGTTCCAGCTTTGCAAATATGGCACCATCATTGTGGTTGTATTCACATAATACTCTGCCATGAAAAAATTATGGGGAGGAGATAAAAGCCATACATTTCCCTTGAAATGCTAGTCAAGTTGATCCACCTCGAATGGTAGGATACAGAAAGTCACTAGTCACCAAGTCGGAGGGTCCTTCCAAGACAAGTCTGGTGTCCGATAACGATTCTTCGACCCGACAGGGATTAGAGGTGAGATCAACCTGGTACCATTGGGACCAGGGCTTTGCATCATACATCTTTGGGTACAGCTCTGATCAGAATCTCTATCTCTACGCCTAAGGAGAAACGTACGTTTCTGAAAACGGATTAAATTCTAGCATCAGCTGTTCGCCAGTTCAATGCTACGTGAGTCAAAGCAGCGCCATTTCTGAACGCTAAGCGCTGTTGTCCATCGTATGTCATTAAGGCACAGCAAATGTTCTAGCCATCTGATTTGCACCACCTTGCACATTGTCTCCGATATTCGGTCGTTGGCGTAGGCCCGAATTTCTGATCCCTTCTATGCAAAAGTAGTACTCTTAAGACAAGCTCCGTAGGAGTGGGTTTGGTAACCCAGGCCGTCATAAAAGTTTTTTGTGGTTAACGAGTGGACTAGCATGGAATGGAGCATCGCATGAATTTTAAATAACTTTTGAGAGATGCAATATTCCGATCTACTCGATTCCCTGTGTATAAAAACTACCACATCGAAAGAAACCTAAAGCGAGGAGAACCCATTGGGCTACTCTTGCCCGCGATAGGGAAAAATGGAGGATTTACTGGCGCCCGCTCGAGTCACTCGACGATCAACGGGACTACAGGTGATACAGGTGATCGAAAGAAATTATTCCTGTGGACATTCGACTAGAACCATTCCCGATCTTAAGAAAGTGACAGCATTGAAACGTTACTTATAAACTTAGATGAGCCGTCTTCAGATATTGTGTGGTCCCACCACTTCTTCCATTCGTTCCGTCATCTCGCAACCGTCGCCCGCGTAGATTGTGGAGCTCTAATGTAATACTGCATTCGAAATTTGCCTTTGTATTTCTCTCATCATCACGCTGCTTTATTTCCTCTCGAAATCTAAGGTAACTTATTTCGGGCCTTCTCACATTTCCGATAAAGTTAGTTTCGGGGCTTTATGGACTGAAGCGCAGTTTGTTGCCATGCGACTTTGATCCTTCGAGAGCGACAACAATTCGTCTGAAGGCACGGAATCTTATACGTCGACCATTCGTTTGAAGACGGTGTAAAAAGCTGAAAAGTTAGCGTTAATATTTATAAGCCTTGTACAAAATTGTCACCAGAGCAAGATATTCGTCAAAATAGTCAGAAAGTAACAGAAAAAATCGAAGAAATTACTATGAACAACACAAAAGAACTGGTATTTTGGAAATCCATGGATAAAATGCTTCTCCAACAACCAGAATACCAAAAACAACAATAAACAATATGAAATATTGATAATTCCACAGAAACAAGTCAGGGACTAATGCTAGTTGCAATTGCTAGCAAACCAATGACTAAAAAGCCTAATATGAAAGAACTGTACGAAAAACAAGTAATAAGTTTCCTGTAAACAATGTGCCCGTAAAGTAATGAATAAGAAAAATGAACAAAGATTAAGTGCATAGAAAGAATAGTATGAACAGAAAGAGAAAAGGAAATCAAGTGCATAAGCTGCTTGCAAGAGCTAATCCTGCTCAACTACATGACGAACATGACCTTCACCACACTTAACGATGATCTATTTTGAGCGACAATACAACAATGTTGGGAGGCCCAATAACTTTAACCCTAAATGCACCACACACTCCTACTATGAATATGCATTTCCAGGATTGATTTAGCACGCAAATGAAAACACGACAGCACAATGGAAATGCAAATAACGCCAAACAAATTATAGGCCGAAAACAATAATAATTCATTATTAAGCTATTCATAGAGTCTTATTAAATCACGAATTTGCGCGTACACCTCGCTCATTGATACTCGCTGGGGACTGAAAACAATCGTCTTAAATGTTTCTCTATAAGAAATAAACTACTCAGTTTGAAACCACAATTCTAACTTTTTTATGTACTGCCTTTTATAAGTTTTCACGGCAGAGTATTGTATGTGAAACAACCACAGTGATGCTGTCGTATTTGCAAAACTCCAGACCGCAGGTGTCTGTGGTGGGAATCGAACACGCTATTACCCTTGCCGGCGGCTAACGCATTCACCACCACATCATGCGGTCCCTCGTTTCGCCTTTCTCTCAGCCTTGTTCGTAACCATAAGCATAGAAAATTGTTAGCTTGTTTATAACTACAGAAACATGGCCGAGAGAAAGGCGAAGCGAAGGACAATCAAGGGGTACTAGTGAACGTCTTAGCCCCTAGAAAGGGTAAAAGTCTGTTCAATCCTCATCGCATATACCCGCGATCCGGAGATTTACAAATGTCTAAGCATCATTGTGGTTGTAATCAGTGTAAGTTGACGAAAAAATGCGAAAAAGTCTACACGCATTGACTTACTCTGCTGTGATGTTTGCGACAAATTGCTCAAGCTGTTCATCCGTTGCAGCCAGTGGTCCACGTGGCAAATGAGATGTCGCAGTTATCAGCCACTCTTTGTGTCGCTTAATAAGTTATACACTTCTATAATACATTAGAACAGTAAGATAAAAGCAATATAAAGACATCTAATATATGCGATACTTACACCCCTATCTATTTTGCTTAGCATATATACGATTTCAGCCTGGTCCCGTCGCAGTGAGCCAGACACCTATACAATAAATGATCTTCATAAAAATGTAAGACAGCGTAGCACAAGATCTTCAAGCACCAGGAAATTATGTGCAGAACTTACATTAAACCCCCACAAAGTTTGCAAAGAATATTCACTAGCCTGGAAAATAGCTGCCTGCAAACAAAGTTCCGTGAGTTTTGCACCATGAACAATGACGAGATCCTCTGCAGCAATGACTCCAGGGTCCCGAAAACCAGCCTATTAACATTTGCTATCATAAACAAGGAGGAAACAAATTAACAGAATGGAAATACAACATTATTTAAACACCTTTTTAGCGGAAAGAAGTTGCTCTATGATGGAAACAAAGAATCGTGTGACAGATCGGTTTGCTTCTTGGTGGTCCAACGACAGGCACACCATTGCACATTCGAATAACGCTGTTGCAACGGGATGTACAAAGAAAGCAGATGGAGCACGAACGACGAATCTGGACCATAAATGTTGTGTTACGGAATACGTCGCCAAAACCAATAAAAGCAAATGCTGATGTGTTGCATTTTATTTGTGAGCTTTGTTCCAAAGTGTTAGAGAGATTTGAAATCTACCTTCTATTACAACATAACTCCAGTAACTCGCACATAATTGTCATATTTTTGCACGGAATTTGAAGCAGTAATGCTACATCTACGCCTGACGAAAGGACCTCGTAATCGGAGATGATAAAAAGTGGTTTTAAGTGTAACTGCATACCTGGTCACGTTTTCAAACGGGAGCGAAGAAAGCTCTGCCAATCAGGTCGGTGATCATCAAATGAAGGTGTTGTCATCAACAATGTGATCCCCAGTGTTCAGTTATACCAGTTTGTAATGCCGTTAATGGTCGTGTAACTCAAGCAGCCAAGAGCAAGTTCATTCCATTCCTCCTTGTCATGTATGACAACGGCCCAGTAGGTCCGCACACAGAGGGGACATCGACAGCATCTGGCTTTAAGCACCATGGCATTTTCTAACTCTATTTGCCAAGAACGTAGCCATGTGTTGTTCTCCTGTCCCTGCCGAGGTATAGATTTCTCTTCTGCTAAACGAGAAAACATCATTTCTCGATTGACTTATTTCAAACCGGATTTTGAGGCAAGTCATGGGAATAATGGACAAAACATAGTAAAATAGGTTCCTAAAAATGAAAATGGAGTTAGATGACGACTGCCTCAGTGAAGATGAATATATGGATGGCTTCCATTCTGCAGTCAATTATTAACTTACCAGCAGGCAGAAAGAACCATTGAATGTCACCCTGTCTCACAGCTGTTCAGTATTTGAAAAATAAAACATAGTAGCACCGACTTCAAAATTCTGATGGTGTTCCGAAACATTTGTGCTCGATGGCAAAATTAATGTAATTCGAATATATAACGGATAAAAGGATTAAGCTACTGGCGTTGATCAATCCTGTATCAAAGGATGCGCCGTACATTTGACTCCATTAAGCACCGTTTCGAGACGACTGAATGCATATCTGAGCTTTACAATGACTCGCAGTGGCTTACTGATGTACCGGGCAAGTGCTTCTATCCTCCCAGACAAGTGTTGTGCCAATTCGTCGATCCCAGGGGAATGGAAGGCTTGGTGGGCCATGGGCGCGACGATCGATTCCACGAGTGCGTTGCAGGGCGTCTCCGACCACTGCTCCACACGCGCCCACTCCAAATATATAGAACATAGAACATATCCCACCTGAAGATTGAGCAGTTTCGCCGCTCTTTTAAGAGTATCACCAACTGCTGTATCGTGAAGCCACACATGTTTACTGATTCTTCGTGTTGTGTGAAGAGTTCAAGGATGGTTTCTATAGTAGCAGTGTCATTCGACACGTTTGTATAATGCGCTGTAACGTCGAAGGACTATATCACATACGCACTGCACGTTACGTAGACGATCCAGGAACATCTGGGTGTTCGCAAAAAGGAATAGGGTGTTTCAACAATCTGGTAAGTATTAGGGTTAAGAACCAAGTTATTGTATCCGTTGGTCTGCCTACACAGTTAATTATGGGCCTAAACTTGAACAATAACGGATTCATAAACGCAAGGACATCAGTGGACATTAACTTATGAGTCTTGGTAAGTAAGTATAAGACCAGATACGTTAATAATTCAACCTTGAGTTAAGAAATAACTAGATTGGAGACAGCCACTTTTGCTATTTGGACCCATTCGTAGTTCAATTTCCGGTATCGACTTTTGAATACGTTCTCAGATGACGGCCGATAAAGGGAAACACCTTCACGATGCTTCTTTGTTGTCCCAACACCTAACTGACGAGGAATTACTAGGAACTCTCCACTCTTACCACCAACAGATAATTAAATATTTTTTTAACACCAAAGCTCTCGAAACTCTGCGTACCACATTTTTGCGTTTTTGTGAGGTCGGAGGAAAACTTCGCGCAATAGTGATTAAAGACTTTGAGTGTTTCGTCCGCCGATATTCGAAATTTGCTATCAAGCTGACTGGTGAGAACTTGTTGTCTAAAGTTTGCTTTAGTAATAAAGAATAAAATAATAACATCGTATGTGGTTATCAACAAAACAGCGATTGCTAACTTCTGTTCAAATTGAACAATCTGACTAAACATCTGAAATAATCAACCAATACACTTAGTCGGTGATAACGATAAAAAATGCCCGGCGAGGCCACTTTCTTCGCTTTCTCTTACCAACAAGAATGCATTGAATGTTTTCTTCCGATAATCACTGCCACTTTTCAAACTACACAAATACAAACGGTTTTCAATTCAAAAATATACCTCATTGCAAGTCTGAATAAATCATCCACAGTATCTGGATGGTCGCGTGGCCCATTTTCCAAAGTCAGTACCGTGAAAGTTCCATGGGCGAGGGACTATAATACGTCATACATGGGAAATGAATGTCTCTAACAAGGTGGAGTTAAGAAAAAATAATTATTGCACAAAACAGAAGCAGCATCGAAGTGATTAGACAGAGAAATCAAGAATAACTAATGACAAAAATTATCTCAATCCTCCTGGAAGTTTTAGAAGCAATGTACCTCAAGCATTATCATAAGACCAGGTTGTAATGACTCCATACTACCGTACTCATCGACTAATATGGAAGACAAGTAAAGAAAGCAGGAGTGCTGATGTCGTGAGAAAATATCCATCATCTGAAAATAACTCGACCATTGTTTGCCCATCAAGAATACTGAGAAAAACTTGACCATACTATACATAAGGACTTTGCATGATAGCACAAACTCAAATGTGCAGACGTACCTGAGTAATCAAAGGCTCAACAAACCCAATCGACTGCATGCCGAGTGACCGAACAATAAACCTAGATCTTTTTATTCTGAGTATTTCCGACTTTGCAATCGAACTGTTTCGTACCTGATGGATCGGCAACAGTGCTCTACAACTCTGGATGTACTTTCATAACGCTTAAGTGCCTCCGACAGAACTTCGTACAATTTCGTCGCGATATCAAGCCAAGGAGCAGCATCAGAAGCAATGCTATTCACAGTTTTCTAGAAGTCCTCAATTTAAATACAACGACGACTAACAATTCTCAATAACATGAATTATAATTACCAAGCTCCCGCCATTCCACGGCCGAACTTCTCGAAATATGGTAGCAATACGATCGATCCACAGTACTGGCTCGCCCGCAATTCTAGCCCACGAATCGGCAGCCTTCTCATTCTCATTGTTTGTGACAATCACTGGTGTTGAAGATATGACCTATATAAACACTACGGGCTTAAATCACTCAAAAGGAAGAAATTGCAATATAAAGAACTAACCATTTGTAAACGTTCAATTATTGGCTGACATAGTTCACCTAGACGTAGGCGAATCCCTGCTTCAGGAAGATTCATAATTAGTATAGTACATGCTTAAAGAAGTATTTTTAACAATATGTAAACGAAAGGAAAACGCCAAAGGAAAGCGTAATGGAACCTTTAAGGCAACTTGAGATCGCTACTTCCATCTTTTTCCCATGGCTGTGAGACGATTCAAGATGTGGAATGAGCTGTACCAGTAGTGGAATTAGGTGCAGCAATTCCGATGATGACCTTACTACGATCTGTAGATGATGCTATTTCCCAAATAAAGTTCAATCACTTCATTTTTTGCTCGCCTTGTCTATTGCTTCAGCAGCTGGAGCTGCGAATGACGGTGTAACTGCTAAATGAAGGATCCATTCCACAACCTTTCCTAAAAAAGTATGTTATTCAAAGCTAAAAGGATAAAGCTCTCGGCGTTGATCAATCCCTGATGGATGCGCCATGCATTCGACTTCATTAAGTATCGTTGGAGGTGATTGAATGCATATCTGGCCTTTACAATGACTCGCGGTGGCCAGCCGATGTACCGAGCCAGTGCTGCTATCCTCCAAGACAAGTCTGGTACCAATTTGCCGACCCCGGAGGGATGGAAGGCTTGGTGGGCCATGGGCGCAGGGATCGATTCCACGTGCGCGCCGCAGTGGCGCCCCCAACCAATGCGCCACACGCGCCCCTTATTTGTTATTAAAAAAGATATTTATTACACAATCCATTCTACAAAGAGAAAATAGTACAGAGCATCTACAATCAACATACCTAGATAGGATGCATTCTTACTCAGCCACTCACTGGCACTGCCAAGTAAATCCACCGATGTAAGAAGCAACGCTGGATGAGAGGTCGAAGGAAGACCGACGATAGCGTTCACCAATTCAGGTACAACTACGTTCTCCTCTCTGAACGAAAATATTTGCTCGGGGATATTTTGCACTATACTTAGCAGATACCAGGATAAAATTTTTAGTTGTTTATTAGTTTGTAGTTTTTTACCAGCCATCCACGAGTCCGGATGCTTCCTAAAATAACGTTCAGAACACGTCAATTTCAAAATCAGAGAACAGTTTTCACAATCCACAAAAATCTTCGACAACACTGAAAAGGCTAGTATGTTCTCCGTAGGCTCAAGACTTTTCCGAGTGTAGTGCTGTTAAAAACATCCGGTGACGGTATCTATTTACAGAAATGACATGGTATTAGAAGGTCCCGTCTATAACCTCAAAATGGTAGTTAGGCAGATCAACACTAATTTACTGACTGACTAAAAAGGAAGCAAATTTCCGACTAGGCACTGTTTATGGTTACCATATAATTTTCTTGCGAAACAAGCAATGGTAGCGAATGGACAGCGGTGCCGTCTTCAGCAACAACTTTACAATGAATACCGACTTACCCACTCCAAAGAAAGATCTTCGACTGGAAGAAAAAAAAAAAACCGATACCGGTTTCGACAATATCCGTTGTCTATTCTTTGACATGAAGCCAGAATGAAGACAAAGTTAGAGTATTGAGTTGGAATCAACTGCGAAAACTATGAATTTCATAAGACAGTCATTTCCTAATATTTTTATTTTCACACGACCCTACATCACGTGTTATGTGGATGCCAGTACTTCCTGCACCCAATTTATTTTGAATCCACATTACACGGAAGCCTTCGGATTTACGTGTAGGTCCGGTAGTTTAAGAATATGTGATAATTTTTATAAAAGCCATTAAATGCTGGTCGAGAAGACCTTTCCTGAAATTGTGGGATTGGTGTACTAGACCAATCTCCATCCATCCATGACGAGGATCCCCAGCTTTTGTAAAATGGAGGGAGTGAGCTGAATCACGACGATTGTAGCACCAATTTCCTGAACAAGATGGATGGCCGGCTTGGTAGATTACTGGTAATTTCAAACCCAAAGTTAGTGCTAAAAGAATTTATGAGAAAGGCTTTAACCTTGCAACCCTGAAGAAGCAATCCTCCAGCCATCAAGATACCTCAAAAGACCGACTTTCTATAAACCTTGGTATAGATAATTGATATATTTACTTATATGATCTTATAAACTGATCTTCTTTAGCTGAAGCGAGAGTGCTATAGGTGTTTGTTGTCGTTGGTCGATGGCTGACGTTTCGGCGCTTTCCCCTTCCTCAGAGGCCGGACGTATTTTATATTAGAATACTTTAATTATTCGGTGCAAAAGGCAAAGTATTAATGAAGATCAAACTTTTGAACAGAAAGGCTACTCACCGTGATGTTACGAGTGGGACTGGCCCACGCGTTGTTCACGTGGGGTCGCGAGCAAGACACACCCCGGGGTCAAAATATCATTTCGAAATAGGTCACGTGTGATAGTGAGGCATTGGTCTTTCTGGTTCACCTTTGGATTTTTGAAATTTATCCAAAATGCCTCAAGGGTTTTGCGCGTTGATGTTCTCGATTTCTGCGGCTAGGATCCGCACAGTCACTTCAAAATCATCGCCGTTGTGCTTTTGTGTTCTATGTGTACCTAGAGGAGTCTTTTGAGGTATTTAAACTTTCCCATCTAGGTGTTCTTTTATGCGGACACAAAGTGGTCTACCCGTTTCCCCAATGTATTCCTCACCGCATACGTTACATGAGATCAAGTATATTATACCTACACTCATGCAATCCCCGTCTCTCCCGTTAGGACAGATTATACAGCTTTCTGAGCTGCACAAACGATCATAGAGACGGCTGCTAACTAACTGACGCCGTAGTGTATTGGGTGGGATGTCAATAATCGTTACATAATTTTCAAAACAACTTTTCCTTAAGAATCTCTTAATGGCGTAACTTGTTTCACTTGATATGAAGGGTAGCTTAAAAGGGATATTACTTATGCTCGAAACATTATTTTGAGAAACCACCCTACGCTTTTGTCTAACTCAAGTGGTTTCTACTTCGTAGCCATTGGAAATGGCCTTTTTTTGTGCCAGGTTTTGCGATTCCTTCCTTTCCTCTTCTCCTGAGCACACATTTTTTGCCGTACGGTACATGTTTTTGATAAGTGCTTCTTTCATATGTGAAGGATGAGAGGAAAGGTAGCGAACTAGTACAATTTCACTACTTGGCTTACGATACCATTTTGTTATATAGCCACTTTCTGAGAGCTTTATTTGGATGTTTAAGAATGGAACCCAGTTCTCAGTCGGCTTTTCTCGTGTAAATTTGTATACTCTGACTGTCGATTTAACAATTCAAAGCACTCATCCTTCTCTTCTTGAGTGGAACAGACTATGAAGCAGTCGTCTATGCATCGACAGTAGAGTAAGCGTCGGTGATCGAGAACTGGAGCTTCCACCTTAGACATGAAAGCGATGGCAAGGCTTGGAGCTAAACGCTGTCCCATAGCCAAGCCTCTAATTTGTACAAAATACTTTCCCGACCATGTGAAGATTGAACAGCTAAGACACTGTTTTAAGAGAGTCATTAGTTGTGCAATCGACAAGCCGTACATTTTTATTTTCTTTTAATGCTCTACGAGCAACTCGAGAATGGCTTGCATTGCGGAGCCATTCGACACATTCCTAGGCCGTCAGTTAGTTCGCAACCGTCTCTATTATCGTTTGTACAGCTCAGAAAACTGTATGATCTGTCCTAACGGGAGACGGGGATTGCATGAGTTCAGGTATAATAATTTTTTTGATCTCATGTAACGCATACGGTGAGGAATACATTGGGGAAACGGGTAGACATTGATCTCATGTAACGCATACGGTGAGGAATACATTGGGGAAACGGGTAGACAACTTTGTGTCGGCATAAAAGAACACCTAGATGGGAAAGTTAAAATACGCCAAAACACTCCTCTAGGTACACATAGAGCACAAAAGCACAACGGCGATGATTTCGAACTCACTGTGCGGATCCTAGCCACAGGAACCGAAAACAATCAACGCGCAAAACCTATGAGGCGTTTTGGATAAGTTTCAAAAATCCAAACATGAACCGGAAAGACGAATGCCTCACTATCACACGTGACCTGGCGCCTTATTTCAAAGTGATATTTTGACCCCTGGGTGCGTCTTGCTCGCGACCCTACACATGAAGAACGCGTGGGCCAGTCCCACTCGTAACATCATGGTGAGTAGCCTTTCTGTTCAATATGGCATCTGTTCAAAAGCTTGAACTTCAGAATACTTCAGCCATTTTTTCCACCGAATAATGAAAGTATTCTAATATAAAATACGTCCAGGCTCTAAGAAAAGCGAAATCGCCGAAACGTCAGCCATCGACCAACACCAACAACAACGACAACGACAACGAAGACCTATGCCAATCGCGCATCAGCTAAAGATCAGTTTATAAAATTATATGAATAAATACATCAAGATACCGCAACTTCCATTTGGCTTACTCAACACCGCTGGGAATCCCAGTGTCAGACACCAAGCACATCCTGTCTACGAGAAGTCCCGGTTGATTTCATCAGTATAACGCTGTATGAGCCACAGGCAACTATCCCAATCTAAGCTGAAAAGCTCCACACCTTTTCGATTAAATCCATAACCATAACGCTGCGCACCGTTCAACGCGTATAGCCCAGTGAGACAAACATTTTATCATCGTGTACGGACTTTCTGGTTTTTTAATACTCAACAGTGATTTCCTGATAACTACAGGACTTAGAATGTCATGAGCATGACAGCACTGTAGAGAAGACTTCGCTTCGTCGTCCTGTGGTTATGAATGTTTGTATGTTACGGTAACTGTCGAGTTTATTCGGGTGTTTTTCATACCTGCACATTCTTTACAAAGACCATAGTGACTGGTACTGAATAACAGCTAATTATTAGCCAAATTACTGGTCCGTGAACCTTTTCGAAAAGAGGTGTTTGGTAAATTAAATTATAATTATTAAATGGCTTTTTTGGTCTCACCTATTGTTTTGATCTGCTTTCGATTAGCTATCGTATGAACACATAAAAGGATACAAGGATAAAGCTCTCGGCGTTGATCAATCCCCGAGGTATGTGCCATGCATTCCACTTCATTATGTACCGTTAGAGGTGACTGAATGCATATCTGATCTTTACATTGAACCGTGGTGGTCCACCAATTCATCGAGCCAGTGCTGCTATCCTCCCAAATAAGTCTGATACCAATTTACCGATCCCGAGGGATGGAAGGCTTCGAAAGTCTTGGGCGCGGCGATCATCCGTTCACCGAATGAATATACACAACAGTTACTTTGTTCTTACGAACTATCCTTATGGCGCTTCGACTAATCATCACTTCTCAAGTGAACATGCAATAATTATTCATTAGATCATCAAGATTATCAGAACCAAGGATAATCAGATCCATACTAAAATAGCAAATTGGAGCCAACGAAAACGTAATTGGAACGATATAATAATTGATTTGGACAAAATGGTTCAGTAAACCCGTAATATCCAGCTAACACTTCGGTGCCACTCATGCAAGCTAAATGAAAATGCTCTCTAGAGGACTATGTGCAACAAAGTATAACTTTTAAACAAAAGCTAACAGCGTACCAGAGAGTGGGTTCCACTAACCATCAAGATCAGATTAAGGAAATAACCGATCCGATAACCATACTTCATTAATGGAAACCTGAACGGGAGGCAGAAAGCTGCTTGTGGACCTCGAAGGAACAGAATAACCTACTGAGCAACGCTAGCATAAGATGGGGACGTATGAAGACTTTACTGGAGCCCGCTCGAATCACTTTATCACAGGATACACAAGAGAAAGCAAAGGATCAGATTGGTGCAACTTACGGAACGATGTTACCGATAACTGTTGAGATTATAAAAAGAGCTGCCTCTGTTTCGTCCCATGTGCCGTTTTGACTACAGCCCACCAACATCGAGTGCATCTTCAAATGTAAACATTTCAAAAAGAACAAAAAACTCAAAGCACTGTTAATAAAAACGAAATTCTGAACAAAAAAAAAACCAACGTTCCTGACGCATGCTTCGGTCCCAACAACGAAAACGACATCACGTACAGTTTCGACCACATAAAACAGACATGTGTTAAGAGTAGAAATTACAAGAAAAGGTTGAATTCTACAAGGACAAATGATCGCTAGAAAAATTTTGATGGGTTAAAACGAAGTGCAAGAACAAACAGACCTTGAGACGAAAGTCGGCAAAGTCACCATCACGGTCTGGGATCCCCTCCTCTTCGGTATCATAACGACAATGACGATAGAGGGCATCCAAGTACCTTGAAAGCAAGTACGACGATTGAACAAAACAAATATAGTTGAAACCATAATACGAAAGTCTACCTTATTACATAAGGCTTAAATTTCTCTATGTGCTGGTCATCTTCGAAACTGAACAGGCCTTCCGAAATCCGATACCAAATGTTGAAAGTCATTTCGACCAACTGAAAACTTCAAACGTCTTCACTGAAACGGCGTATAGATGCAGTCTACAGATAAGTCTCTAGGGTTCAGTGTCTAGATCGAGAAATTTAGCAAGTTAGCATGCATTCCGCCACATCGAAAGGTCTTCCATTCAACGCACAGCTTACAAAAATAATCGAAATTTTAAAGCAGAAGCGACAGAAATCTACGCCAAGCCCACTTTCCATCAGGAGAGCCTTTAGCCCATCACAAAAATTTTAAAAAATCCTCACGGAGATTGGACACTACCTGGGACATTTATTGAATTTGAAATAAACACGAAATCTTGCCCAATTTTATTATTTGCAGTGCATCTCAAAGCTATACGCCTTGCCCGCTAAGCACTACAACGAGGTCATTGACGTCCACAAATGGGTTAACGAACTTTTCGCAGTGTAACTTGTCACATTTGCACATCTGTCAGACTGTTAATGTAAAGCTATCATACATTAATATTGAGGTAATGCATGAACTGACAAACGACCATATGGGGTTAAGCATAAACTTAGAACGAGTGGGATGATTGTTAACGATGTATTATAATTGCGAATATGAACTGGTTCATCACGAGCATCATAGTTCGATTCCGCTCTAACAACTACTAGACAACTAACCTTCCCGTCCCTCCAGGGCCGGGAAATTGGTATCGGACTTGTCCGGGAGAAAATCACTCTTTTCAATTCAGTTGGTAACGCTCCAGCCCGGCTACCTCAGCACTCCACGGAAAATTACTCGACTAGCATTCTTCAACGTTTAACGATGAAAATCCTCAAGCAGTACCCAAAGCCATACGTAAAAGTTGGAAGATATTCGTGGATATTGGATACAAGGAAACGAATCGAATGTGGGAAATGCTCTGATTTGCACAGTAGACGTGAAGATGGGTCATTTAAAAAATAAAAATGAAGAAAAAATAATGCTTGATTTGACAAACAACCCTATGAGGTTAAACATGAATTTGAAACGAGCGAAATGATTGTTGACTCTATGCTATGACTGTGTAAATGTATTGGCATTACCGAGTAGTCGTGATGTCCTGCCAGTAAAAGGAGAAGTTCAAGCGTGTACATACTACCCATGCTGTTCGGATCAACACTTCCCTCATTAACAATTTTTTCTAACAAAGACTCAGCAAGCTCGACAAAGATACGGGCGAAATTCTGCAGCCTAAAAACGCAATACACACATGACAAGACTGCCAATCAGCACTTACTTTCATCCGTTGATAGTAATAATGTTAACAAAAGCAAAACAAATTCTGAACAACTTGCTTGTCCATATCTTCAACAGCAACTGCGTTATTAAATGCTCCATGAAGTTGATAAATGGAGGACTGAAGACACTTTGCGAGTGCCTGATGGGCTCCATGATCCTCGGCTCGTATGAGTGCCGAAACAATGCATTCGGTAGCGGCATCATGAAGAGGATTTGGCGCATTTGGAGCTGCCTTCAATAGTGCTGCCATATAAGACTCATAAAGTTCTAGATAAAGGTATCTATTTAAAAGTACTCACGAGAATTTGGAAGACATTGGTAAGGAGAGGGCTGGTAGCCAGATGGTCGGTCGATAAGGCTGGATTCTGTAGATATGCGGAAAGACACAACAAGACCTTTTTTATCATGTCGTGATCATTAGAGTAACTCTCCAATACTTGTGACTGAAACAAGGAAATCCTAGAAGAATCAGTCGAATGAAAAGAAGTTTGTAAGGACACTCTTCTGTTAGAACAGAAAAAGCATTAAGAACAACCCTGCAAAATGCAGAACAGAACAGAAATTACTGCAGGAAGTAACACTGACAAAGCCAGTGCACCTAGAGTGATGACTTGTTTTTGTTTTATAACTCACCAAGTAACTTGTAACACTTGTTCCACTACATGCCAACTCATTGCGAATTTCATTTCGACGATTCTCTCCAACTTTCGAAAGCTGAACCTCTTCTGGGAACACCCGTAGCAAAGTTAGCAGCATGCGAGTTCTATCTCCTTCTAGTGCGGAGAACCTCAAAAGAAATCCACTTGTTTGGCGGACGTAAATCGACGTGTTCTGTCAAAATAGGAGCTATTTTAAATGACTCTGCTTGCAGGAGTCAATGAAAACACTGATTGAGAGGTAAAACAGTGTATTCGTGCCAAAGTGGTGTAAATCATAACAATGTAACCAATCCAAAAATTGTCTTTTTCCGTCTTTATACAAACTTTTAGTTCTAAATTTTTCAGGATAAGAAAGTTTGTACCTATTGGTGAAAACCTATAGGTATTAATAATTTCTACGGCAATAAATTTGACCCACCATGACAAGGGAAACATTTACATAAAGAAGACAGACCAAACCTAGCCCCGAATATGCTCAAGTGAAATCCCAGAAGGTGTTAAATCTCATTTTATGAACATTACACTTTCCAGTGCAGTCTATGGATACACTGCTACGGGTTTTATTGTAGCAGGTATAGACCTTCTACCTTGAAGTGCACACCAATCAATGTGCTGAGTTAGCCATTCAACTTGGTTGCTCATTCAGTTCGTTTTTAAATAAACCAGGTAGAGTAACATCTCTAAGAGACGTATAACAAAGTGGTAGAGATACCGATCATCATTAGCACAGTGTAGATCCGATCCCTCTTTGGGCTCACCAAACAAACCTCTAACTCCTCCGAGGTCGGGAAATTGGTAGCGGATGTGTCACCTGTATCACCTGTAGTCCTATTGATCGTCGAGTGACTAGAGCGGGCGCCAGTAAATCCTCCATTTTTCCCTATCGTTTGCAAAAGTAACCCAGTGGGTTCTCCTCGCTTCAGGGACTCGTCGAGCATCATATCTTTCTTCTAGGTTTTTCGTAAAGCACTTTGACCACCGGGTCGGTGGTCTTCCTGCAGCACGTCTGACATCTCGAGGAATTCAGTCACAAACGGCTCTTGTTCATTGGTTGTCATTCATACGCATTACGCGTTCGGCCCACCTTATCTTCGACTGTTTGGCGTATAGAACGGCATCTTTGATTTTCTATCGTTGACGTAGGTCGGAGTTTCGGATCCCATCCCTTACTTGTGTGAAACGGGATACTCCAAGCATCGTCCTTTCGACTGCGCGTTCGATAATGCTGAGTGATCTTTCATCCTGCTTGCGTAGCGACCAGGTTTCTGACGCATACGTTAGGGCAGGAAGAACCGTTAAGGCGAAAAGGTGGGCACAGAGTCGGGTGTTCTTTGTTCTCTTCACTACATGCTCGATGCTCTTGAAAGCTCCCCAAGCCGCTCGTTTCCTTCTGCTCAGCTCTGGAGCTAAGTCGTTCATCATATTGATTTCCCGACCTAGATAGACATAACTGGAGCATTCGGAGATATTCGTTCCGTTCAGCGTGAATGGGGCAAACGAAACCAATCAGTTCTTCATGAACATCGTTTTCTTGAGATTTAGTCGAAGACCAATCTTTCCACACGCTTTGTCAAAGTCTGCAAGCATGCGTTCCGCTTGGCTAATGTCTGGTGATATAAGGACGATATCATCAGCAAAGCGAAGGTGATGTAACTGCCGACCATTGATTTCCAATCCCATATTATCCCATTCCAATGTTCG
>MQTX01000284.1:203167-221647 GCA_009735665.1 Angiostrongylus cantonensis | reverse complement strand
CCGGGGTCGGCAAATTGGTACCAGACTTGTCTGGGAGGATAGCAGCACTGACTCGATACATCGGCCGGCCGCCGCGAGTCATTCATTGTAAAGGCCAGATATGCATTCAATCATCTCTAACGATTTTTAATAAAGTCAAGTGCACGGTGTATCCCTCAACGATTGATCGACGCCGAGCGCTTTATCCTTTTTATTATCATTACATATAAGACATTAACTACCCAAAGTTGATATAAGAACTACAGTAGAATAAAAGGACCACGAAGCAGACCGGAAGAAGAGTGGCATCCACTAGACAATTCACAGTGCAATTTCGTTGTTGCGTGTATCTACCACACTAACGTTCTTGATCATCATTACGCCAGTCCTCAAAGTTGGCTAACAAGATCTCTATCTACATGGGATTAACAAAGAAATCAATGCAATGAGGTCCAGACATATATACACAGAGTACACAATGACGTGACACTAACAATAACGTAGAAGGTTCTACAGTAAATTCATAAGATGTGAGATATTATTACACAAGTGCTGCTTGTGAAAATAGGTACTTCAACAGTTGAAGCCAACTTTATGAGATGAAGAATGATAAAGGAGATTTAAAAAAACGCACAAACAACATATAGGTGAATGCAGTGGTGCTAGCTGTGTCAGAAATGGGCGCAGAAGGTCATATGGTCGTCCCATCAGGCAATCCAACTGTGCCCCGTGGTTCTGGTTAGGTAGGGATGTAAGGAGAGCCTATGGGTCTAATGTAGAGCGATTTTGAAATGGTCAATACAAGAAAGGTATTTTGGCATGAAAAGATGGAGAATACTCGTAGTTGAAGTTTGAAAATCAGAAGAACATTATTGTGATGTCTACAATTCATCAAGTGACCATTCCTCACAACTCATCAAAACCGTAAGTGGTTGAACACTAGAGAAGGCTGTTCTTTAAACAAGTGACACCTACTATGCCATATATTAGGGGGAATTCGCAAGTGGTAAGCACGTTTCCGCTTCTTCGTAGTTCAGATACCCCATTTTTTGCCAATAATTTTTTACCCTTAGATACTATAGGTACATATAAAGTGCCCATTTTTGCCATAAAGTTGTACATGGAGACCAATGATTGGGGTAAGAACTAAGTTTCAAAAGAAGATTGTTGATTGCACTTTAGACTTAGAAATGAGCACTAAAATATGCTAGGATTCAGAACTGAAAGTTAAGCTTGAAGGTTACTGATTACACGCAATAACTGCAGGCAGTATTAACTATGCGAGGTATGTCTATTGTCTCATCAGCTACGGTCCTAATTGTATGAGAACGATCAGGGATGTACGGATCGCTTAAGATGACGTTATGTTCGCTAGGAAAATAGTCGAAATCCGTTGTTGAGTATCCATGAAAACGTTCGTTTTAGAGAAGAAGTAGAGATAACGAATCATTTAACGCTTATTTAGTGGCTATGCTACTAGACACTTTTTTGATGCGACAAATGCTAATGATACAAAGGAAAACTAGTACGCACTATTCGTCCACATTTCGACACAGTTTCAACCTCACAATATCATACAACATCCCACCCGCTGCGAACTGAAACCAAGGCATGCTGGCCCATCTGTTTCCTCGCAAACAAATGGCTTTACCTGTTTGTTTTTCACTAATTCAGCTTTCCTGCGAGTAATTCCAGCGTTTTTGCATTTTCTAAGCAATACGTAGCTTTCTACACATACTTGGGTGCTTGGAGGGCCCATCCTCACTGGTTGTGCTGGCCCCCGTTTAATCTAAATTTTTTGGAGATTTGCTAGTTTAGTCGTTCTGTTTCTCTGGAGACCCGAGCTCAGGTTGTCCAAAGTCTGCCCCAGGTCGTCACCACCACACGGTTTGATACAAGGACGGGGGTCGGTCCTGGTATTGGTTTACTTTTAGCTGGAATGCCCAATGGAAACAACGGACTTCTCCTCAGCTTTGAAAACCATTCTAGGTGGATGAATCTCCCCGTTGTACATTGCAGTCTTACACCCAGGAACACCACGCAGCCACAATGAAGCGGTAAACCATTAGTAGGAACTTTCTATCATGTTCGAATATTTCGAATTCTTGTGCATGGTTAGAAAAAGGGAAAAAAAAGTCCTTCACTATTCAATCACGGGTTCTCAAGCTTTAGTGGTTGGTTTTACATCATATGTAAGGCATTTTTATATCCGATCATCCCTTTCGACAAACATTACTCATTTAATGAAAAATTAAACAACAATAAATTCCTGATCAACATGAATTTTATACCTTTCACACATAATAAACATAATAGGAATCGATTACTTCAGACCGCTTTCCAGTAACTACTGGAGTACTTCAGGAGTTGAGAGAAGTTAACCGTGATCACCAAAAAAGCTAGTGTTAGTTCGATATTTTTGTGGAATGTTTATGTCTAGAGCTCAGCTTTGTGCGTTATTCTGAATGAAAAGATCAAGGCACGGAATCGAAATACCAGGTGTGTATCACAAATGAAACAAACCATACATCCTACAAATACGGCCATAACCACAATTGGATGTGACCAAGTAACACAATATTTCTCAGATCTTAATCTAAGAAGGTATTGATCAAACAAGGTACCAGTGGAAATAAGGTGACTATTCAATGGCAGTGTTCGATGGCTGTGCTGACGAAATGGGCACAGACGCTGACAGTTACAAAATCGATACGACACACCATCTTGCCGTGCCTGTGGTGGATGTCGATGGCCCGAGGGATGAGACCGACCGTAGCGACCGAGATCTCGGGACCACAATGCGTATTTGATGTACAAGAGGAACGATGATGTAGAAAGAGCGAGAAGATGCTAGGGATAAGTCACCATTTTTCTTCAGTGAGCAAACACGAGGTTGGTATTATAGCATTTATTAACACACAATCGTTGACGTTTCGGCGGGTTCGCCTTCTTCAGTCTAGAAAGGCCAAATTGACACGCAACCTATTCGGCCAGACACTTTCATAATCTTAGCAGTTAGGACTTAACTCATAAATTACCCTTCACATAATGAATATTATGTAGGTGCGTAGCGCAGTGGTCGGAGGAGCACTTGAGATCGATCCTCGCGCCCAGAGCTCACCAACCCTTCCATTCATCCGGGGTCGACAAACTGGTGCCAGAATTGTCTGGAAGGATAGCAGCACTGGCTCGATAGATCGGTAGGCCACCGCGAGTCATTGTAAGGACCAAATATGCATTCAATCACCTCCAGTGCTGCTTAATGAAGTCCAATGCACGGTGCGACTTTCAGGGATTAATCAATCTTCATCCTTAATCCTTGCGGGTGATTGCTGATGGCATTGTTAGATCGAAAACTAGCTGAGAGAAAGGCGACAATAACCGACGCGTCGGCAGTCACGCCTTCAGAGTCTGGAATGGTAATAAGAGTTAACACATAAATTTGCATTCGCATAGTAAACAGCTTCTTTTAAACAGCCACCGTTTTATTCGTTGGGAGTCTTTCCCACGACGGTTTTGTAAATCGACTTCCGTTTAGCCTCGATGTGAACGAACAGTGTTTTTTTATTTCATAGGAAAACTAACACAGAGTTTTATCTTGAAATGCGAGTTTCGTTAGACTTTGTTAAAAATAACCAGTAGTTTTCTACATGACTGAGCTGATACGGGGTTGGTATGAAAACATCTACTCGGATAACGTTTAGGTATCTTCGCGATGCTCCCACCACTCGATTCCATTCAATGCGACAACTAACTGTGGACGGATATCCTATCTACTCGGGTTAGCGCCTGTATGAAGAAGGCAAAAGCGCCAAGAAGTTAGGTGAATTAAAGTTTTTATATCAACCTCGTGTCAGCTCAATATATAGAAAATTATGAACAAAAACACTATGATGCTAAGATATTTACAAAACTTGGACCCCAGGCTAGATTTGAACCCGTGATTTCCTTTTCCAGGAGCTCGTATCGTACCTATTACACCACTGAAGCATTTTGTTTGCCCTTCTCTCATCCATTTTTCTACGTAAGTGTCCCATCAGCAATCATCCGTCAATGGGAATGATCGGGGAGCATGAATAGGGCATTAAACACAGCTCAGCTGATGCTGTAGTCGAAATTACAATGTCATCTTTTTATTTACTGCCTATTATTATTTTTCACATCAAGGTAAGATGTGAAATACAGTCACTATTATACTAAGGTATTCATACATCATAGCCTGCCATGAAAAACAATAATTGGCAGCAAGTAAAAATTGTCGTGGTCAACACAAAGTTCTTTCAAAAGGATCTGAAGAAGGTGAAATCAGTGAGTAGCGAAATATAAATTTTTATAAGAACGTAGTGTTGGCTTATTGACCAAACAAGATGCGCATGGAACAACACATAACTTATACTGGAAATGTATAACAACATGAAAAGGTACACAGTACCTTTTACGAGGTATAACGTCGACTTCAAATAATGTGACTGCATGATATTTTTCGACTGAAGGAAGCTAGTAGTGCTAAGAGCATGGAAAAATTGCAACATGATGCGGAAGATGTAGGACCATGCATGGGGATCTATGAAATAAAACTGCCTGCTTAACCATTAGCCTAGACTTAGTGTTTGTCATCTAGGCGCTCCACCTTCCCTAATTTGCTGACTTTATGGTTAGATATTTCGTAAGGTGCCTTTCACGAGGACTTGGAAGCATCCACTCTGGTCTTGAAGTTGAGAAGAAAGATTATAAGCTATACTAGGGGAAGCATTCCTATAAGTCGTGAAAACGCACAATTAACGACATCGGAAGATTAATCGATCTTTGCTTACAAACAACAAAGAAAATATTATACTTCTGCGATTGGAAGATTGTTTGAATTCGAGGCGGCTCTAAGAGTAACATCGTCATGGATCTTAGGTTATAACAACAGACAGATTTTTTAAGTTCCCCGCTCATGGTCACTTTGTTAATAACCTCCGTTACAATCCACAAGACAACTACAAGACCAGCCCTCTAGTCCAACTTACCAACAGAAAGACCCGGAAAATCTACAGTTTCGGTAAGAACATGTGTTTTGATAATTTCCTTATATCTTCTAGAGACAGTGCTATATTCTGACAATCATTCCATACGAAAGGCACAAATATGCGATAGAGACATCCAAACTGTGCATTAAAGGCAACTACATGTATGTATAAAATAATAGTGCATATCAGTATATCTCACAACATGAAGGTGTGCCCAAATCAATAGTGTTGGATCTTACGGATGATTAGAAACACACTTATATGCAGATAATTGGTATGCCAATGTCTTCTTGCCAGAGAGACTTCTCCAGAAAGAACTCAGATAGTTGACATATACATGAAAGAACGGTGAACACTGTCCAAGCAGGTTATCCAGCAAAACCTTAGGAAAGAATAAGTTGAACGCCGAACGAGACTGTAGTTCTAAAACAGTACTGAAATGAATAGATAAGGTGCACACTATTATGCTATCGACGACATATGATACTACCCTTTCCTCCATCATATGAAGACAGCAGGTGATAGAAATACAGGATCAGCTAGAGCGCTATGTGGACACAAGAGGCCAGTCTGTTTCCTAATCTCCGTATTTCAAGGGAACTAGAAAATTGTACGCTAATTCTTCTTTCTCTGTGGTTCACCTACCACAAGCCTTTATTTTTACGTAGTTCATAGTACTTGTAAGTTATACAGACTGTAAACAATATACAAAACTACGGATTGCAAAATTAGAATTGTTGGAGCGAAGTGTACAATGCGTTGAATGTGTAGAACAGTTGTTGTTCCACCACGCGAATCGTTCTGACATCTTTCATTAGACCTCGAAACTCGGTGAGCAATATAACAGAGTAACATCAGCACAACGAAGCTAATGGATGCACATGGAAAAAACGATGATTAGCAACGGTGCAAAGATTCTATAGGCAAAAAGTTACATCAGCAATAAGTAATAGGGTTCTCTGATACAGCTGTGAAGTGTCTTGAGTAGCAATTGGTACAGTGGGTACTTAGACACTCAACACAGGACAACCGAGGTTCAAGGATGATTTTACTAATAATAACGATCGTTCTATAGTTCTCATGGAAAGCATGGAGATCTTGACAGTTAAAGGATTGGAATAGCACGTAATCCCGTCATCATGCCCGGTCGATGTAGATGGGCAAGGATGGAATTGTGCAGAGTTCACCCACCTTGCTTAAGAGATGTTCTCGTCGGTGTTTTACCCAATTTAACATAACTTCAGAGTCGGAAAAATGGGAACGTTTTATAGAGTGAATACCCTTCGAAGTTGAAACGTTGGTTAATCGGAGATATTGTGCTAATCAGGCATTGTGTTAGACTCTATGTGGATGCCACTTTACTTTCTGCTGTGAGCAGATTAGAAGATTGACTAAACATTTAGAACCTAGATGCACACATCTGGCAATATCATCGTTGTTAGCATCTACGAATTCAGCTAATACGTAATTCACGCTTTCTGTGCCAAGGGAAATCGATGATATATTTTCGAAGCCCTCCATTATTAAGCGCATACGTCTCCATTCGTTTTTCTAGATCTGTAATAAAGAACTATTCCTATCGTACTTGTGCTTCCATAATTCATGAAAGAACAACGTTACTGGGTCTACTAGCGGCGACTGCCATTTGAACATATCACGTATTGGAGCAAATGTATCGGCGAACGTCCATTGGGTGATTTTGACAGTGGTTTCCGCCAGAATACAGCTAGTCGACAGGTTTTATGGGTTACTCAGTCATTTCATAAGACCATCCCCTGCTTTGTTTTTGTCGTTATTTTATCATGAAGTAGATATCATTGCAGGCGAAATGCCGAGGGTTCATGTTGACTTCATGGACCGAGGCACAGAGGAAGTATGAAATGTGATGACTATGTCCAACTGTTCCAACAAACAATGCTTATCCTTCTACGACTTTTAACGCAGCAATTTTCGTCACTCTCACAGATCATATCTAAAGTGATGGCAATGAAATCTCTACATAAGCTATTACAACGGATAAAAAAGCTCTCGGCGTTGATCAATCCCCGAGGGATGCTCCATGTATTACTTCATTAAACTTCGTTTGGAGGTGACTGAATGCATATCTGGCCTTTACAATGACTCGTGGTGGCCTAGCGATGTATCGAGCCAATGATGTTATCATCCCAGAAAGTCTGGTTTCAATTTGCCGACCCCGGATAGATGGAAGGCTTGGTGGGCTAGGGCGCGGGGATCGATCCCATGAGTGCTGCAGGACGCCTCCGACCACTGCGCCACACACGCTTGTTCAACACTATTATAATGAGGTTGATATTGCAGAAGCTATATGTGAAACCAAAAACAGCTCTAATCCATCCGTGATTATTAGAGTAGTAATGCACGTAATATACCACAGTGATTGATGGGAATTATGTGAATAGACAGCTGAGCAACTGAATTCCATTACAAAGAGGAAAACAGCAGCAAGGAGGCAATGACTTTAAGAACAATACCTAAGCTAATAGAGCGATAAGTAAGGGAGATCTACTTACATTTCTGCCTGAATATGCGAAGTTACGGCACTGCTTGTGAGTTTCCATTTAGTTCAGACGACACAGTTTATTCATTGTGCGCGAACACATTAGAAAAAAGAATACATCAGACAAAGAAGGACTGTTCTCATAAAAAACGAAACTGTCTTGAATAACAAAACATACAAAAAGCTCCGCTCACGCCAATGTGTCAATCAGACAAAAAGTGTGTGGCTTACATACAAAGTTCATCTGATAAGGATAGAAAGTTTACACTTAACAGTGTTTAAACAATACATGACAAGGACAATGTACGTCAGTGTTGCAGAAGAAGACATTGAGAAAGTGATAAAGATAGAAAATACTTCATAACTTTCGTTGTGAGCGATTAAATATATATCCATTCAGCTTTATCTGTTGAGGTTATGAAAGTGTTTGGCTGAGTTGATAACCTTCCAATTTGACCTTTCCACACTCTGAAGAGGCAGAAACCGCCGAAACGTCGACTGTTGTGAGCTTTATTAATAACCTAATGTATCAGCTATTCTTTGCCACTTATAAAAATGGTGCATTACGGATCAATGCTATTGCTAGAGAAAAGTCTGCTCTAGGGTTTGCTACATAGAAAATGCTCCCTATTAGATAGAGAGTAACTTCCTAAAAGTCGGTGTCAGCTGGTAGAGAAGTTTTTGCTTAAGCTAGCAGTTTTAAGTTCCATTTGGATCTGATTTAAGAATTTGAAGGATATGCGAGAGTTCAGAGTGACTCGTCGGCGTTGCAATCAATCGCAGACGGAGAACGTTTGAGGAGGGTGAGCATGAGAGAGCGGCAGCAAGTGGGGCAGCATTTGCTGGTATGGGTGTGAAGGCTTCGTCACTGACAGTTAATCACCTCGTAAATTGTATGGCTGAGAATGTCATTCACTTCGTTCATTTATCTAAAAAGAAAAGACGCACAAAAAACGATCGCAATGTGCTGTTCAACTGAAAAAATCCTTCATCCGGTTGTAGTACAGTCTTTTTTGAAGCGTTGACTACATGTTGGGGAAGTGAAAGTGAAGGAAGTGAGAGGACCTCCAATGATTAGGCAAAAGTTATGGCAATCGATTCCACTCATTTTGTTGTTGATGAATTCTGAATGTTGTTGATGAATTCTGAACACTATGAGAATTCTGTGAATTGGTTCGATGAGGCGTCACAATCCTGGTCGGGACTCAGTGGCTGCGTCTGTCAGATGAAGTTCACACAGAGTATGATCTGATGTCGGAAGCTGACATTATCGCTTTATTCCTCCTGTCTCACTTCAAACATAAAAAATTTGTAAAGCACAGGGAATAGTTATTGGAATTTTCTGCAATTGGCCATAGTTTTCAGTCAGGATATTTTCCCAAGCGAAAGTTGCTTATATGAAAGACGACTTTTTTCAATGCGAAAGAGTTTTATGTGTGTAAACTCTCCAGATATCTGCCAATAAATGTTCAAATGATTTTAGAGACTATTCTTACGAATTCATATCATAACCCTTTTCGCTTCAATTATACAAATTCAGAATCACTATGAGCAATGGGACTTATAATCATCTTGGAGACCTACCATAGCATAAAGGAATTTCGATGTTGAAAATCAAGAAAGCAGTTGTGAATACCGTCTCGCAGGACTCCTGTCGGCAGCACGTCTCTTCCATGGAAACTCGTTTTTTCAAGAAGAAAGAAAGCCGCCGCTGGACATGGGAATCTCATAACGGCATGACTCATGTGGAGATCGACCATATTCTGGCAAACAGAAGATGGTGCCTACTTGACACATCGGTAGTGCCGTCATTCTGTACTGGTTCTGATCACCGCCTTCTTCGCGCGAAGATTCGATTCAGCCGCAAGCTGGAAAAGAACTCTCTTCATCGACCACGGGGAAAAAGTCTAGCTGTATATGGCGAGAACATTCTGAATGAAGTCCTATCCAAACGTGACTGGCAGATTAAAGAAGACCCGACCGAAGACTACAATCTGCTTGTCGAAAGACTGAAAAGCTGTGCCGAGTCCGCTTCAGTTCTTCAGACAAGAAGATCGGACCGCATCTCCTCCACTACTAAAGAGTTGCTCGAAAACAGAAGGAAACTGATGCTTGATCCCACTGCAACACGCTTAGCGCATCTAGTAATAAATGCCAGGTGCAGAAGAGCTCTGCAGGAAGATCTACAGCGGTACAGCAGAAGAAACTACTGGAAGCAGCAGAGAAAGGAAACACTCTGAAAAAATGCCGTCGGGACTTATGTGATTATAATGTTCCTCTGTCAGCTCTGATGAACGAAGATGGGATCGTCAAAACTTCCCGCCATGATATGGAATTAATAGCGGAAACGTTCTACACCAACCTTTTCCACTTCACAATCGCCGTCCCGTGCCCTAGTATCCCCGCTGGAGAAACACCACTTGGAATTCTTCCGTCGGAGGTTCGAGTTGCGATAGAAAGCATGAAAAGAGGCACAGCTCCAGGACCAGACAATATCACCGCCGATTTCCTTAGAGCTGGAGGCCACAATTTACATGTACTTCTCGCAGACCATATGACAGCATACTCTCAAAAGGAAAAAATCCCAGACCAGTGGAGGACGTCGCGCACGGCCACCCTGCCTAAGAAAGGAGACCGAAAGGATCTACGTAACTATCGTCCCATATGTTTGTTAAGTGTACTCTACAAGCTTTTCACGAAGATTATCCTCGCGCGCATATCAAGGGCATTGAATGAGGCGCAACCAATCGAACAAGCAGGATTTCGAAAAGAATTTTGCTGCATGGACCACATCCAAACCGCGTCGAGGTTCATCGAAGTCTGTCGGGAATACCACTTGCCTCTAGTTCTAACCTTTGTCGACTATGAAAAAGAGTTTGACAGTGTCGAAACGAATGCAATCTTATCAGCACTCGTCGACCAAAGAGTGGACCCGTCCTACATAAGAACTCTGTCCGACTGTTATTGGAACTGTGCTACGAAAATACAGCTTTTCCATCGACCTCTTACCATATCCATAGGAAAAGGGGTTCGACAGGGCGACACAATATCGCCAATGCTGTTCAGTGCCGCACTGCAGTGGACAATGAAGTCACTCGACTGGGATGAGAAAGGCATACGTATTGATGGAAAATTCCTATCAAACCTTCGTTTTGCCGACGACATTGTCATCTTCTCAAGAAGTACTAGCGAAGCAGAGATGATGATCAACGAGCTCAACGAAGCAGAGATAAAGATGGGATTTCGCATAAATCGAAAGAAGACCCAGTTCATGAAAAACCTATGGTGCGAAGGCTAAAAAATTGAATTGGATGGTCCCCTCATTGGAGAGACCACCTCGTACGTATACCTTTTGCGATCAATGAACGTGGAAAACAGCATGAAGGAAGAGCTAGATAAAAGAAGGAAAGCAGCTTGGGCCGCATTCGGGCCTCTTAAAGAAGCCACCGACCAACTGAAGAACCCGAGAGTCCGCGCTCATCTCTTCGATTCTACGGTCCTCCCAGCGCTCTGTCATGGTGCAGAGACATGGGCTGATACTTCAACAACGTCAAGAGTTCTTCGCACTACTCACAGAGCACTTGAGCAATGTCTTCTAAGACATAACCGGCACTCTCAATATCTAGCCGGAATGCGAAGCTCTGACCTTCAAAATCTATCACATCTTCGAGATCCAGGAGAACATACATCGAGAGCGAAACATAGATGGGCCGGTCACATAATGAGAAGAACAAACGATAGATGGACGAAAAAGAACAGTAGAGTTGACTCTAAGAGAATGCAGACGTTCTCTTGAGCGACCACCTACACGTTGGGCGGACGCTAAACCACTGCTGCCTGACTGAGTCAACTTTCATCTAGGTTGGGTGTGAATGAGCGACATAGTTCTTGAGATTGCTCAGCTCATACGAGGCTGTTATACAACTTTTACTCATAGTTTTTGATGCTCTCTTCTTCGGCAATGGCTAGTCTTAATGGCAAGTTGCTATGAATCCCGTTTAAATCCAAAACTGCGTGAGTGCCTGCGATGAAACCTCACTGCGCCGATTTCTTTAGGCCGAAGGTGACAGTAGTTATATGAAAACTGGTATAAAAAAAGGATAAAGCTCTCGGCGTTGATCAATCCCTGAGGGATGCGCCATGCATTCGACTTCATTAAGCATCGTTGGAGGTGATTGAATGCATATCTGGCCTTTACAATGACTTGCGGTGGCCGGCCGATGTATCGAGCCAGTGGTGTTATCCTCCCAGACAAGTCTGGTACCAATTTGCCGACCCCGGAGGGATGGAAGGCTTGGTGGGCCATGGGCGCATTTCACGTGCGCTCCGCAGTGGCGCCTCCGACCACTGCGCCACACGTGCCCTTATGAAAACTGGTATACCAACTATAACAACATATGAAAAATTTATGTATTACGTTCATAAAATTACGGAATCTTTTGAATGTTGGTGAGCTGCACGCTTTGTTTACATTTCGTACTAGGAATCCCTTGACCGACATTTTAAGCTCCATGTTTCGAAGAAGCCGACTAATGCTTTCGCGATTCTGGGCGATCGTCGGCTCATAGAGCACGTCCACGGCTCGACGAGAGTTGATTGCTGATGGCACTGTCAGATAGAAAACTAGCCAAGAAAAGGGGTAAGGAAGGATCCGCATGGTGTAGTGGCGAATGCGTTAACCTCAGGAAAGTGTATGGTTGAACCCTACCGCAGACACCTGCGATCAGGGGTCTTGCAAATATCTCAGCACCATTGTGGTTGTATTTCACATAATGACCTGCCGTAAGTAATTGTAGTAGAAAGCAAATAAAAAGTTAACATTGTGATTTCGATTACAGCCTCAGCTTAACTGGATTAAAACTAGCTGAGAGAAAGGCAAAACGAATGACAGGCATGGTGTAATGGTGAACGTGTTAGCCCCCGGAAGGAGTAATAGGATGTTCGATTCACACCGCACACACCTGCATTCCGAAGTGTTGCAAATATCAAAACATCATTCTGTAAAATGCTTTCATTTATCGTTGTGAATATGAAAGCAGTAGCTGTTCCGCAAAGAGGAATGAAGAGTGCTGAGCGTTGTTGATCTGTCTAAAGAGGAACTTCTACAGATATGTAAAATTGACTAATTGTAAGGGCCACGGAAAGGAACAAATAGTTTCGAACGAAAGAAATTATAACATAACATCTAAATGAAATATGCTCCTTAAAATTTTTGGGATATTTGACATTATGCGCTCTTCAAAGGATGAGGAAATTGGTCATTAACGGACATAAGAATATTCAAGATATGGTTAGTTTGATCATCGGAATCAGATCCACAAGATCTCCAACTCCGGGAGTTAGTGAGCTGACAGAGAGCTTTTCCGTCAGCGATTAAAACATGTTCCTATTCTCAAAAGACTGAATTTCTATAAACCTCGGCAGAGATAGTTGATGTATTTATTAATATGATCTTGCAAGCTGATCTTCTTTAGCTGATGCGAGGTTGGTATAGGTCTTCTTTGTCGTTGTTGTTGGTGTTGTTGGCCGATGGCTGACGTTTCGGCAATTTCGCCTTCCTCAGAGCCTGGAACATATTTCATATAAGAATACTTTAATTACTAATTTAAATTTTTTTAAATTTTAATTTAATTATATTTTTTTATAAATGTATAATTTAATTATTATAAATTTATTTTAATTTTATTCATAATTAAAGTATTCTCGTATAAAATGCCTCCTGCCTCTGAGGAACGCGAAACCGCCGAAACGTCAGCCATCGACCAGCAACACCAACAAAAGCAACAGCGACAATGACAACGAAGACCTATACCAACCTCGCATTAGCTAAAGAGGGTCAGTTTATAAGATGATGTAAATAAATATATCAACTATCTATGCCGAGGTTTATAGAAAGTCGGTCTTTTGAGAACTCACTTCATTCAAGGAAAGTGAAGCTTGATCCTACTGCAATACGTTTAACACGGCTAGTAATAAATACCAACTGCAGAAGAGCTTTTAGGAAGACCTACAGCGGTACAGGCACAAGAAACTACTGAAAGCAGCAGAGGAAATAAGCTGTTTGAAAGAATGTCGTTGGGAGTTGAGTGACTACAATGTTTCGCTATCAGCTCTGGCGGGCGAACGGAGATGGGATCGCCAAAAATTCGCTTCATAATATGGAATTAACGACGCAAACGTTCTACACCAAAATTTTCCGCTTCATAATTCCCTTCACTGACCCTAATATACCCGCTGGCAAAAAGTCGTCTGGAATTCTTCCGTCGGAGCTTCGACTAGCGATAAAAAGCATGAAAAGTGGCACAGCTTAAGGAACTGATGATGTCAGTGCAGAATTCCTTAGATCTGGAAGCCACAATTTACATGTGCTTCTCGCAAACCATATGACAGCCTACTTTCAAAAAAAAATTCCCAAACCGGTGGCGGACGTCGCACGAGGTCATTCAACCCAAAAAAAACACCGAAAAAATCTTCGTAACTAATATCTAATATGCAAGTTGAGTGTATAATACGAGCTCTCAACGAAGATTATCCTACACCTTTGCCAAGGACACTGAATGAAGCGCAACCAGTGGAGCAAGCAGGATTTCGACGAGGATTTTGCTGCGTGGACCACGTCCAAACTGTGCCGAGGGTCAGTGAATTTTTTCGAGAACGCCTAGGCTTTGTCGACCATGAAAAAGCGTTTGACAGTGTCGAAACGAATGCAATCCTATCAGGGATCGTCGACAACGGAGTGGAACCGTCCTGTATAAAAACATTGTCTGACTGTTATCGTAACTGGACTGCGAAAACAGCTTTTCGGTTAACCTTATGCCATAACCATAGAAAAAGGGGTTCGACACGGAGGCACATTATCGCCAAATCCGTTCAGTGCCTCACGGCAGTGGATAATGAAGTACTTCGATAAGGAGTGAGAAAGGCATATGTATTGATGGAATGTGCTTACCAAACCTTTTCGCCCACGACATCGTCATGTTCTCAAGAAGTACTAGGGAAGCAGAGACGATGGACAGCGAGCACAACGAAGCGGGACAAAGAGATTGGACTACGCATAATTCGGAAGAAAGCCGAGTTCGTGAAAAATCCATGGTGCAAAGGCGAAAAAATTGAACTGGATGGCTTTCTAATTGCAGAGACCATCTTCTATGTAAACATTGGGAGATCAATGAACATGAAAAACAACATGAAGGAATAATTATGCAGAAGAATGAGAGCAGCTTAGGCCACACTCGAGTCTCTCGAAGGAGCCACTGACCACCTGAAAGAGCATAGGATCCGCGCTCACCTTTTCGAGTCAACAGTTTTTCCCAGCGCTCTTTTATGCTACAGAGACGTGCGCTGATCCTTCAACCACGTCAAGAATGCTTCACACTACTTTGAGAGCGCTTATACGACGTCTTCTTGAATATAATCGGCTCTCTCTCTATCTAACCGGAATGAAAAGCTCTTATCTTCGAAAGCTATCAAATGTTCAAGATCCAGGAGAATATAGATCGATAGCAAAACATAGATGAGCCGGTAACATAATAAGAAGAACAGACGACAGCTGGACGAAAAAACTTACAGTGGACTACACGAGAAGGCAAATGTCCCTTAGGACGGCTACCTGCGCGCTGGGCGAACGTGTTCGTATTTAATCAGCTGTACGCACAGCTGAAGTTATTTTACAGACCACGACATGAGACTCGCACGCGTCACCATGCTCGAACGAAACCACCATCATCGACGACGATTGTGAGGTAAAGAAACGAATGGAAAGTGTGGTGGGGTCCACACAACCCGTGAAGAGGGGCAGTTCAAGCATCCAAAAATCCAAGTATTGAAATTTCCGTACCATTTTGAATATAGTTGCTACCATACCATATTACGAAATGTAGCAATTTCTACTTCCAGAAGATAATATCGTGTGAGCCAGATGTTGTCGTTAAGGCTTTTTCCTGGCAGTTTGTCCAGAACGCTTTCCAGCTGTAGGCAAAGACGTCATCGTCATCATAATCTCAATCTGCTTAAAATATCTAACTTACAGTACGATAACCATGATTATTTGGGTCTCGGTGTAGACAGGAGAAATCGCGAATGATGCGCAGGAAAGCTGCGTCATCAGGCGACAATGTGCTTAGCCCGCGAAGTGGTTTCTCTATCCTAAAAAAATCATGAGCTAGAAAAGGGTTTTTGTGAATTCGAGTGCAACATTCCAGTAACCACCACTTCAGGTTACAAGAAAATTACACTAAGTGGAATACTACACTTTCAGCGAACTATTAAAAAAAAAACTATTTTTACTACCTGGTTTTTGAGAATAGTGCTATTATTAGAAACCTCATCACCCATAAATTGGGTTAATTTAGCAAATGGATTTTTCATCAACTGTGGCTTAATTGGATGTGGATTAATTTAAGTATTAGTTTAAATATTTTAATATTAATTTAATTATTATAAATTAATTTTATTTAATTAATAATTAAGGCATTCTTATATAAAGCATGTACAGGCTCTGAGGAAGACGAAATCGCCGAAAAGTCAACCATCGACCAAAAACACCAACAACAAGGACAACGACAACGAAGACCTATGCCAACCTCGCATCAGCTAACGAAGATCAGCTCATAAGATCATGTAAATAAATACATCTTCCTATCCTATTAGATGATATCTGTGACTCACCGCGTGAACATTTTTTGTCAATATCTTATCCACACTGGGCGCCGTGTGGAGCAGTGGTTGGAGGCGCCACTGCGGCGCGCACGTGAAATGCGCCCATGGCCCACCAAGCCTTCCATCCCTCCGGGGTGGGCAAATTGGTACCAGAGTTGTCTGGGAGGATAGCACCACTGGCTCGATACATCGGCAGGCCAACACGAGTCATTGTAAAGGCCAGATATGCATTCAATCACCTCCAACGATACTTAATGAAGTCGAATGCATGGCGCATCCCTCAGGGATTGATCAACGCCGAGAGCTTTATCCTTTTTATTGCCTTATCCACTATCTAAACGAATCCAGTAAAAGAAAAACAGACATGTTGACATAAAAACAATAAAAACATGAAGCTCTCGGTGTTGATCAATCCCTGAAGGATGCGTCATGCATTCGAGTTCATTAAGCATCAAGTCATTATAAAGACCACGGCATATGTGGTCTTTATAATGACTTGCGGTCCACTATGCCGACCTCGGAGGAATGGAAGGCTTGGTGGGCCATGAGAGCGGAATCGATTCCACGTATGTGTTGCAGTGCGCCTCCGACCACTGCGCCACATGCGCCAATCTTGTTGACATAACTCAGTGGAACTGGGCGAGGGCTGGGAGAAATTCCTTTCTTTTAACGTATCTTTTGAATGTTTTCTACTGCCATATGATACCAAAAATAAGTATGTAATAATCCAAAAATCAATCGTTAACTACCTGTTTTAGATATATCGTAGGCAGTCTATGTAAGCTAAGAGATTGTAAGCGTTTCCAAACAAAAGAAAAAAAAACTGAAAATGATGCAGTGTTTTACTTTTTTGATTTTCATTGCAGTGGTTCTTCTTTGATTATGTGACAGCAAAGAAGCTCGGGAAGAAAAGCATTACAAAAGCAGTATTTCGTCATGAAAGTGCAAGAATCTTCTTGCTAGAGATGATGATCATACTTTTGTTCGAAATCCGACAGTTGAGCATGATGAAGGAAGTAAAAGCAACCATCAGCCAACTAAAGCCGGTCGGAAGATCACGAGGTTGGTATATCATTAAGACCGTAGTTTAGCACACAAGGATAGACGCCTAAATCAGTGTGGTTGAAGTATCTACTGGTTACCTATTTGTTCGTCTTCTTCGCTGTCAGTGGACCTCCTGCACTCATGCCGAACCTTGAGCACTGCGAAGGAAATGGCTCCACCGCTTTTGCTGTAGTTTTCATTCCGTATTTTGGTTTTCCTGCATATTTTGTTAGTACTTTTTGGCGTTTGTCTTTGATATGTATTCTTTAAGTTTTTACACATATTCTCTCATATTTTTCGAATCCTTGTGTGGAAGAAAAGAAAAAACTCGTTCGCTATGCAACAACGTTGAATGATTTCTAGATCCCAATGGATGTTAGTGTAATTAATAAAGTTTACAACAAACAAACATATGTTTGTTCAAACTTGAAATAATGAATTATTTTCGGATAGGCAGGAACAGCACGAAGTAAGATGAGAACCTCCTGTTTGCATATAAAGGAAAAAGTGAATTACGAAAGCTGGAATCTTCATAATGGGGTGGGATAAGTAGAGAACGATTGAAACTAGGAAATCTTTTCCATGGATCGAAGCTCCAGTAGCTTCGTTAAGAGGTATTTGTTGTTAATCTATTTGTGCACTGTTCTTTTTTCCCTATTTGTTTTCCTATACTTTATCCATTACTATGTTGAGGTCACTTATGTTGTAAGGATCTCCACTATCTAAGAAGTTCCTCTCCTCTTTATCTTGTGGTAAGCTTCATGTTTGTTCTTCTTAGGTAATCTAATATTGAGTTCCGACAGTCGCTAGGTAAGTGAATTACGATTGATTCGTCTCCCCTAGAGTGATCACGACTTGTCGAATATTGAGGACACTGAGGACACGGACTGATGCAACTAACGTAATCCTCGTCTCAGAATATGCAGAAAAGTGGACGACAGATGATGTGGTCAATGTCATTGCTGGCGATCCGATTTCAAAAAGCTATCGATTGACTACAAAATTTCATCCATAAACCTGGACGTAGTAAAGTAAATGACCACCAGTGATCGTCAATATGTTAATCCACATATGAATGGAAAACCACTTACCCGGATCCATTACGGCTAGGAGGTCTACATTCTTAGTACTAGAACTTTTTTTTCAGCGGGATGTAGAAATGTGCAAAGGACTTGGTGATCAAAGACGACAATAGGTGCAGGACATTGGCGAAACCATCCAGCGTAGTTCAATAGCACAATATCCTCGTACTATTCGGATTACTGTTTC